>CM069868.1:34122471-34354971 GCA_036172795.1 Pelodytes ibericus | reverse complement strand
CAGGAATCTTACAGCAATTGTAATCCAGCAGGAGATGGTAACAAACAACAGATAAATGGAAGGTCACAATAATATCCAGGGTCAGGGATATCAGATAAACAGCAGCATGATATAACAAGCCAAGGTCAGGGGTATCCGATAAACAGCAGCAGGAGATAACAAGCCAAGGTCAGGGATATCAGATAAACAGCGGCATGATATAACAAGCCAAGGTCAGGGGTATCCGATAAACAGCAGCATGATATAACAAGCCAAGGTCAGGGGTATCCGATAAACAGCAGCAGGAGATAACAAGCCAAGGTCAGGGATATCAGATAAACAGCGGCATGATATAACAAGCCAAGGTCAGGGGTATCCGATAAACAGCAGCATGATATAACAAGCCAAGGTCAGGGATATCAGATAAACAGCAGCATGATATAACAAGCCAAGGTCAGGGATATCAGATAAACAACAGCATGATATAACAAGCCAAGGTCAGGGATATCAGATAAACAGCAGCATGATATAACAAGCCAAGGTCAGGGATATCAGATAAACAGCAGCATGATATAACAAGCCAAGGTCAGGGATATCAGATAAACAGCAGCATGATATAACAAGCCAAGGTCAGGGGTAACAGATAAACAGCAGCATGATATAACAAGCCAAGGTCAGGGATATCAGATAAACAGCAGCATGATATAACAAGCCAAGGTCAGGGATATCAGATAAACAGCAGCATGATATAACAAGCCAAGGTCAGGGATATCAGATAAACAGCAGCATGATATAACAAGCCAAGGTCAGGGATATCAGATAAACAGCAGCATGATATAACAAGCCAAGGTCAGGAGTAACAGATAAACAGCAGCATGATATAACAAGCCAAGGTCAGGGGTAACAGATAAACAGCAGCATGATATAACAAGCCAAGGTCAGGGATATCAGATAAACAGCAGCATGATATAACAAGCCAAGGTCAGGGATATCAGATAAACAGCAGCATGATATAACAAGCCAAGGTCAGGGGTATCAGATAAACAGCAGCATGATATAACAAGCCAAGGTCAGGGGTAACAGATAAACAGCAGCATGATATAACAAGCCAAGGTCAGGGGTATCAGATAAACAGCAGCATGATATAACAAGCCAAGGTCAGGGGTATCAGATAAACAGCAGCATGATATAACAAGCTAAGGTCAGGGGTATCAGATAAACAGCAGCATGATATAACAAGCCAAGGTCAGGGGTATCAGATAAACAGCAGCATGATATAACAAGCCAAGGTCAGGGGTATCAGATAAACAGCAGCATGATATAACAAGCCAAGGTCAGGGGTATCAGATAAACAGCAGCACGATATAACAAGCTAAGGTCAGGGGTATCAGATAAACAGCAGCATGATATAACAAGCTAAGGTCAGGGGTATCAGATAAACAGCAGCATGATATAACAAGCCAAGGTCAGGGGTATCAGATAAACAGCAGCATGATATAACAAGCCAAGGTCAGGGGTATCAGATAAACAGCAGCATGATATAACAAGCCAAGGTCAGGGGTATCAGATAAACAGCAGCATGATATAACAAGCCAAGGTCAGGGATATCAGATAAACAGCAGCATGATATAACAAGCCAAGGTCAGGGGTAACAGATAAACAGCAGCATGATATAACAAGCCAAGGTCAGGGATATCAGATAAACAGCAGCACGATAAACAGTCTAGGATCAGGGGGCACAGGCAATACAAAGAATGGTCGAGGAAAATCCAAGGTCAGCAACAGAAATGATAAAAAGAATAACACTAGGCTCAAATACACGAGAATCACCAAGCAACGAGTGCCTAGTGATTCTGCCTTTTAAATGTTCCCGCGCATCACAGGGATGTTATTGTTTTGAAACTATAGTCACCACCTTTCCCTAGGCAACGTTTGCCA
Organism: Pelodytes ibericus; assembly: GCA_036172795.1. NCBI lineage: Eukaryota > Metazoa > Chordata > Amphibia > Anura > Pelodytidae > Pelodytes > Pelodytes ibericus. The sequence goes on along the minus strand of CM069868.1, from coordinate 34,353,054 downwards.
GACAATGCCAAAAAAGAACAGGTTAGTTCAAATCCATTAAAAGCTAGATTAAAAAAAAAAAAGTGTTTGTCTACTCTATTAGGGCAAATGTATGTATTTGGATTCAAAATTGGCTGAACGATAAAATGCAGAGAGTTGTAGTAAATGTAAAATTCTCAAATGAGATGAAAGTATTAATTGGAGTGCCTCAGGGATCTGTCATTGATCCTGATGTCCCAAGTTGCATTGAGAGTCATGTCTCTGTGCAGTGGCGTAACTATAGGAGGTTGCAGGGGTCACAAATGCGACGGGGCCTGCCCCTCTTGGGGGCCTAGGCAACCCTTCTCCCTGTCCCCACTAAAGCCCAGGGATCAGTGCTGGACTCGCCTACTGCATATGATTGGAGTGCAGTATTGTGCCGTCTCTCTTTTTTTTTTTTATTGGCGCTCAGTGAAGATCAATAGTAACCATAAAAAAGATTGTCTGATTTGTCAGAGAGAGGCCCTCATTTTTGCATGTGATTAGCATGGGGACCTTAACTAGGTCCCCCCCCCCCCCCCCCCCCGCTGATCCCATGCAAAAACTACAGTCTCTCTCTGCACTAGCAGCATGTGACAACCAGGAACTGCTGTGTCTCACATGTGAGACACAGCAGATAGTTAACCCGCGTGTATCTATTAAGATACCCGTCGGGCTTACTTTCAAAGAATGGGACATGTATTGTTTAACCCTTGAAGGAAGCAAGGGTTAAACAAGTTGGAATGTCCCTTTAATAAGAACATTAGAACAATGTCCAAAATATTGTGTGACATTAAACAAAACAAATCTTACGGACTGATTGTATGATTCAAACAGTATTCTTGTGACCTCTTCCTCGAGTTGGGTGAACACCACAGGGTGCTTTTTAATCGACATATAGTATATGTACTGTGTACCATGCACTGGGCTCTCGCTGCCAGCTCCTCATGCACACACAGGTTCTGTCAGTACTGGATGTACTTCGGTAACATTCGGCTGTCAACTGTTGTCCACACCACCCTCATGACGCCGCTGGTATGATGCCTACCAAACAGGTGTGGGCATGCTGCAAGTACAATGTAATTTGCTCTACATTGTATGCAAAAAAAAAAAAAAAAAATCTGTCTGCCCTTCTCACCATAATAATGTTGGCAGCAATTATATGAACATAATAGAAACAAGAGTTTATGATTAAATGAATTGACCAAAGCATAATTAAAGGGACATTCCATCTTGTTTAACCAAGGAAGCAAGGGTTAATCAAAACATGTCCCGGTCTTTGAACGTAAACCCGTCGTGTATCTTAATAGATACACGCAGGTTTACTATCTGCTTTGTCTCACATGGGAGACGCAGCAGTTCTCGGTTGTCGCATGCCGACAAACGCAGGACGCGCACAGCCAATCAGAGCAGGGGATTGGACCACTCTGACAGCCGAATGCAAGGGTCTCTCGCTGCTAGCGCAGAGAGAGACCCTAGTTTTTGCATGGGATCAGCAGGGGGGGACCTAGTTAAGCTAGCAGAAAGAGCCAGTCGCCGACCAGACGGCTGCCTGATTCCTATGGAAGCATGGCCAGACCCGCAATCGGGGGGTGACGGGCGATACTGGCGGGACCGGGTCCCGCAAGGTAAAAAAAAATATAAAAATTCTCTGTTAAGCCGGTCCACGACTGTGAGGGAAGCGTTGTGTGCTCCCCTCCAGCCGCGCGGCTTCAATAAACTTTGTTTAAAAAAAAAAAAGGAGTAACTCAGGTCACTTTTTTTTTTTTATCCAACTTTATTGAAACCGCGCGGCTGGAGGGGAGCACACAACGCTTCCCTCACAGCCGCAGACTGTCAGAGCACCAGGAGACAGCAGCAAGTAGGTAAGTACTGGTGAAGAGGGGAGGAGGGTGGCACTTAAGGAGCATACTGAGGGGTAAAATCCTGGCATATTGAGGTGCAAAATCCTGGCATATTAATTGGCAAACTTCTGGCATATTGAGGGGCAAATTCCTGGCATATTGAGGTGCAAAATAGTGGCATATTAATTGGCAAACAAATGGCATATTGAGGGGCTAAATACTGGCATATGAAATGGCATATTGGGTGGCAAAATACTGGCATATTAAATGGCATATTGAGGGGGAAAATCCTGGCATATTAAATAGGAAAAGAATGGCACATTGAGGGGAAAAATACTGGCATATTAAATGGCAAAAGAATGGCATATTGAGGGCAAAATACTGACTTATTGAGTGGCAAAATATTACTGGCATATTGAAATGCAAAATATTACTGGCATATTGACTATCTGCTCCCAACCACCCTCCATATTACGCTAGACCAGTATAACATGCTTATGAGGGTAGGTGGGCCGAGTGGGAGATATTGTTGGGGGGGGGGGGGCAGAAAATTTGTTCAGTAAGGGGCCCTGAAATTCCTTGTGGCGGCCCTGAGCATGGCAGCTGTCGGTCAGAGGATAAACTGGCGTGTACTATCAAAAGTACACGCCAGTTCATCCTCATACTTAGGGACAATGGACATTTCACTTGTGCTTCTATATTAGAAGCACAAGTGAAAAAAAAAAACATTTAGTGTCCCTTTAAGCACAACCACCATGTCAGTGCACACTCAGTAGGTCAGTAGGGTGAGAACTGACCTCACCTGCTAGCCAGTGGACACACTAAGCATTCTATACTGCTACTAAAACCTGTTCAATGTGCCGACCCTCAATTAACACCTGGGCAACCAAAACATATAGATGCCAACAACCATAACTATTTGCAAGTCACCTAAAGCCACTGAGAGGTTCAGCCAAAATGTACATTTTAAAATGCGAGGTTTTTTTTTTTTACATTTTTTCATGAACTTTTTATTCACACCAATGTTAATATAGACAGTACAGACATTTGATCAGAAAAACACAGTTATTTTGTCAAAAATGGGAGATTCGTGTTTTTACAATTTTTTTTATTTTTTTTATCATGGCTAAAAAAAAAATCTGATGTGGTCACTGTAACTTTAAGAAACTAAGCGGAGTGCATTTCCCGGCAGGGTTCAAAGTTATGTCCCGTCTCTCCCTCTTACAGACAAGTAGAAGCTTGCAGTCAAGTTCAACGAAGCACAGATTAGACTTTGCAACAGCTCTGAGAGAGATCAGAGCCATCCAAGACCTCGTTCTCCAGGTAAGGCTATAGCCACAATTAATGTGACTATACAATTGGATTTTAGTAATTTAAAGTCTCGCCTGCATAGCCCAATGGGCTAAATATTTAAACCCTGTGTCAAGCAGAACTGGAATCCAAAGCCTGATTCTTTGCACAGTCTATTTTTATAGAAAGGGCACATGCATACTTCTCAGTAGAAGTGATAATAGATAATGCAGTGCAGAAATTCAAATAGCATGGTAGAGACAGAAAACTGGAATAATAGGTGAGAGTGTATGGGGGAAGAGGAGAAAACAAAGTGAAAAGGGTAGAAATGACACATATATATGTCCTTTCGAAGCAATGGACCTCACAACATGTTTGAAATTAAATATCCATTAGTTTAATAAAAAAAAAATATATATATATATGTATATATATATATAAAAAAGGTATATATCTATATTGTAAACATACACAAAACCAACATAAATTACAAAATACCTAAAATACAAGTTACTATCAATCTAAAATGAACAAACTAATAACTATAGTCTTCACAAACGTATGCTTGAGATTAGAATATCTCTGATAATCGTCCTGATGCGTTTCGCAGGTTAAGGCTTCCTCAGAGGAGTGATAGATAATATAATGTATATATTACAAACTGTTTAAATCAAAAATAAATGTAAAACATAATGTTATATATATATATATATATATATATATATATATATATATATATAACACCATTATCAACATTCTGAATGAGATAGATTATTAACTTTAGCATTTTTACAGAAATGTATATTTGTAAATATTGTAAGAAAATAAAGTGCAATAAAGATTATAGTTCTAATTTTAATAAATCACTGACGCAGAACAATATACCACTTTAATGGGTTATCGAGATTTGTCAGATGTTGCTCATATTACAATCATATTTAATTGTGTAGGGAAAGATCTATTATACAGTTTTATATACAACACAATTCTTTATGTAGTTTAAACCTTTTACTTTGCTTTAAAGACCCAGCTTTTATTTCAAATGACACAGGATAAATGGTGTTTTTTTTCCCCCTTAGATAAATAAAAATAATAATGAATAAATGAGTATACTTACTCAGTACCAAAGTGAGGATAATCAGGCTTTTGGTATGATACATATATTTTGCCAAACAATTATTACGGAGGGGAAAATTGTCTTTAACATTTCTTTTAGTTAAATTAAAATAGAATAGATCACATAAACATTGCTTTTACTGTGCACGTCGGAAAAAAAAAAATACAATGATCTATACATTTGCAAAACTGCAAGCAAATTCCATAAACAGTAGACTCCACAGACATATATTTTATATCCATTTTTCCTACACTGCCCTCGACCCTTATTACTGAAGTGTATGTGGAACGTGGATTGGGTTTTGTATGATCATATGACTCTTTTTTTAATTTTTATTTGTTTATCTTTTATATGCCTTTTGTAACAATTAATAAAAACAAATGTAAAATTTTTTTTAAATAAAAAGGTTTTTCTCCAAAACAAAAAAACCCACATTTTGCTCCTAATTTAAGGCATTTGTTTGCAGTTTTTTTCAACACAAAGTTAGATCGTTTTCAATATTTTTTAATTCTCTACATTCAAAAGCAATGTTTAGGTGATACAGTCCCTTTAACTTACTTGATTATCCGATTTACTACAGTTTAGCAGAGTATGCAGCCTCTGTATGTGCTCTCTTTTAGAGGCAGTGTCCATTAGATGTCCTTGGCACACTGATGATAAGTGTGTTATAGTTTTAATCTTTTTGTGTCTAGTGACTTGGTAAACTGTAACTGCAGATCTTCTTTCTAGTGTTTTAGGTGCGGGGGTCATCCTTTTTCAGAGACGGAAAACTGTCTGAACTTAAAAGACCAAACAAACATTAATTAACATTATAGCAGGTAAGGAAAGACATTGTGTCTATCCAGGCTCTGTTACAATTACAAGCGCTGGCTTTTCAGAATATTACACACAGAAACTTGGTTATACATGGGTTGTTATATGGTCTTTTCTATGAACAGGACCAAGTATTGTATTATTTAATATAACATGTAGTGAGAAAGGATATGAATGCTGTGTTTACCTCAACATAAACTTAAATAAAGTAAGCAGAAATATTGATAGCAGTACAAAAATTATCTATATTTGTTTGGTGCAGAAAAATAGGCCAGACTGTTAAAGGCCTGCTCTAAGCAAACTATTTTTACACTTCTTTTTTTTTTTTCAAATATATTTTATTAAAGAGATATTTTTACAATAACAATAGCTTTTACAATGAAAGAGAAAATACCATATATGTTATTCATTAAAGAGTAAATATCAATGTATCCAGTCCATTTTTAAATCAATGATGAAAGGCACTTTATAGTCATAATTTATGGGGCTCCTGTGTGTGGCATAGTTATGGGGCTCCTGTGTGTGGCATAGTTATGGGGCTCCTGTGTGTGGCATAGTTATGGGGCTCCTGTGTGTGGCATAGTTATGGGGCTTCTGTGTGTGGCATAGTTATGGGGCTCCTGTGTGTGGCATAGTTATGGGGCTCCTGTGTGTGGCATAGTTATGGGGCTTCTGTGTGTGGCATAGTTATGGGGCTCCTGTGTGTGGCATAGTTATGGGGCTCCTGTGTGTGGCATAGTTATGGGGCTCCTGTGTGTGGCATAGTTAATAGACCATGTAACTGGCATTACTAAGGAATCTGTTTGGCATTGTATTGGAGGAAATCCAGGGGGGGGTGACACCATGAGTTTCCGCACCAGGTGACACCAACCCTAGTGACCCCCCTGAGTATACATAACATGACACAACAATACCTAGTTCTGATAATTGGGTAATAGAATCAGATTCTAAAAATATAATTCTCTTTTAATCTTTGTTTGCCATCTGTCCCAGTAGTGTCTAAGGTTATCTAACTGCAAAGAAGGTTGTCTGAGAGCCAGTTCATACCCCTTATTTTCTAGTATATAATTAAAAACTTCTTTTAATAGTAGGTCTTGTCGGCGACCTCCAGTATCTGGGGATGACCCTAGTAACATCTAAAAGGATTTGTATTTTTACACTTCTATCCTAAGCTGCAATACCTCTTAATAACACTCTTGGTATTAAACTAAATAGATCTTAACTCACCTGATCATTGAAAAGCGGTTCATTTGCATACCGTGCCACAGGCGATGTCATAACCAGGAGACTTCACTGACACATTTAAAACACATTTTTTTCTTCTAATTTAGGCATTTCCTTGCAGTTTTAAAACAATGTATAGATAATTTTCAATCATTTGCAATGCTCTACATTCACAGTAAAAACTATTTTTAGTTGATCCCTTTAACTGCACTTATTTCTTATTCCAAGCATATATATGTATGTTTGGGTATTTGTTTCAGGGACAAATATATATATTTACATTACTTTGCTGCAGAACATGTAATTCCTATGATTAGTTAATTGATCAAGGTAGTTACTGTGGTATCCCCTCCTTGGTCAATGAATTGGTTCCACATGACCACACATGCACTTAGTATTCTGCAGTGGCTAGAGTTGCCACCTCAGCCATTTTCACTGGCCACATATAACTTTTGCAGGCTACCTTGCAGTATGTAGAAGTAGAATTGCCACCTTGGCGATTTTTGCTCTCTGCTAGCTCAGAGAGTGAACCTAGTTTTTGCATGGGATCACTTCTGTCATTCTTAATGTTGCTTGACTGCCCCTAGAGGCAGTAAGCAGCATTACATAAAAAAGGGAAAAGCTAACCCTAGATCTACTTAACCCTAGGGTTATGATTACAATTAGCATTACAGTTGAGTTGGGATTAGAAGTAGCATTAGATTTAGGGTTAAATTAATGGTTTGGGTTGGGTCAAAAGGTCACTAGGAGAAAATGGTTAGGAAACGAAAAATACTACTATTGGTTATTGCCCTATAACTTGCAAAAAATATCAGAAAAACAGAAACATTGGTATTTTTAAACTCCGGACAATTATCTGTAACTATATAAATGGGGTCTTTTTTACCGTTTTTAATTGTATAACAGATTTACAACAAACATATGGCAAAAATAATGGAATTCTTCAAGGCACATCAAATGCAGCATAAAACTCTGTAACTAATGGGGTTAACGAACCGTTTAGCTTTCAAACTACAATCATAAATGTCTTTTTGGTTCCAAACAAATATGGCTGAACTGCCTTAACATAACAAAAAAGGTGTTGCTATTGCTAAAATAGACTATTAGGCATACTTCAATGCTGATGTGCAGTCATATTCTACATTTCTGTTCCTAAATTCTTTCATAGTTTGTAATCAGGCGTAGTTTGTATTTAGAGGCCTGTACCTTTTATGTTACTGGGTACTATCTGCAAGAATATAACCAGAGTTGTAAAAGCACTTCGAGGGTTAATGCTGCTCCCCTCTTGTCTCTGAGACCTTGCCTTTGTTTCTGCAAACTGATAGCAACCTTTGTTTTACAAGCCTTGAAACCTTTTCCCTGATAGCACATCCTCCTAAACTTTGCACTACAAATATTGTGTCAGAAATTCTGATTATGTTTCCATCATTTCCAAGACTATTGGCTGCGAAATGACTCAAAGCAGTTTAACGCACATGATTCTTTCCTTTCTAAACTGTGCCGTCCCCTCTACATTGTCATCACAGGTTCAATTACTTTGATATATTTAAAGTGACTTAAATGTATTGGATATGATTATAGTCCTAGGGAGGATTACATTTTTACTTTGTTACTTTAAACCTCATGGGAACTATAGTTGCATAGTAGTTTAGGCTGAAAAAATATTGTGTACATCAAGTTCAACCCTTTTTCTGTTCCTTGTTTACCGCTGTTGATCCAAAAGAAGGCAAACCCCCCGCCCCTCCCCCCATATTTCAGCTATTTCGAAACCTGCATTCCGTGGGGAAAAAATTCCTTCTTGACTCCAATGGCAATTTGATTTCTCCTTGGATCAACAAGCACTAAATAAATATTAATGCCTATGCTAACATGCATAGCCCTCTGTGCTCCGGCTCGTTAAAAAAGTATCCAGGGCCCTAACGTATTTACTAGAACCACTTCTTCTGGCAGTGAATCCTATACCTTAATTGTCCTTACTATAAAAAATCTCTAGCCTAAATCTCCTTTCTTCAAGTCTTAGTGGGCTACCTCTTGTGCTTTGTACTGTTCTGTTAATGAACTTGTCATCAGAAAGCCCTGTACATATTTATATAACATTATCATATCCCCTCTAAGAGACTATTTCTCCAGCGAGTACAGATTTAACTTTTTCAGCTTTTCTTCATAACTAAAACCTTCCATTCCCCTTATTAGTTTTGTAGCCCTCCTCTGCACCGTCCCTGGTTGCTTAATGCCTTTTTTTTTTTTTTTTTAGAAGGCACCCAGATTTGAACTGCGATACAGTAGTTAAAGGACAACTGTCAGCAGAAAAATTATGTTTCATTTAATTCAAAGGTTGTGTCAAGTGTAGGCATTTTGAATAGCACTATAATCTTTCATTAACATTTCCATTTAAAATGCATACACTTGATTCAATCTTTCAGTTAAACATAACTTTTCAGAGGTGAACTATAACTCCAATGATGCCCAGTCACTCAACAATCTAAATGATGCTGGTAGTGTAGTTCACAGCACTAGTCAGTGTATACTTCCTGGCACTATACAGTGCCACCAGCTGTGTCTAGCAAACTATATACTGACAGATGCCATACAGGCATTATCTGGCTAACTATATATTGATTTTGGTTATACTACATCAACATCATTCTCTAACTATATACTGATTTTGGTTATACTGCATCAACATCATTGTCTAACTATATCCTGATTTTGGTTATACTGCTTCAACATCATTGTCTAACTATATACTGATTTTGGTTATACTGCTTCAACATCATTGTCTAACTATATACTGATTTTGGTTATACTGCTTTAACATCATTGTCTAACTATATACTGATTTGGGTTATATTACATCAACATCCATCTATATACAAGCCTTGCATCACAGAGCTCATCAGCACTAAAACTCACCGAAATATGTGGTGTATTGCTGTCAAAATAAATATCAGACTACATGTGTGAACATGTATGACTGCTGTAAACACCACTATTTCACAGTTGTCACAGTATTCATTAGCTGTCTGATTTTTTTGTTTTGTTTTGTTAGTTTCATTTAAAATGTGTCTTATGACACACTGCGGAAAGAAAACAAAACTGCAATATGTTTGGCTCAGTGGAATTTGGAAAAGCGAGCAGACGGAAAAGTTTCAATATTAAACTTTGTACAAATAAACATTAACCCTTTCATAATGGGAAAATTAAACCAATTCTAAATCGCAGATCAAACCTTTTTTCTCTTGATATCCGTGCTATAGATCTCACGTGCACCGTTGCCAGATTACCTATTTTTACCAAACATATTGGGGTCTACTTAACAAAGAGAGAATTACAAGGAATTAGGAGGGGAATTTCAAACTTAAGCCCAAAGCAACAGAGTTGGAAAAATTCTCAGGCGGAAATGCTGTCCAAACAATATGTGAATTCATATCACATATCACAATGGGACTCTGTCTCCTAAACATTGTTTATACTGTTACTGTATAAAAGTGATGTGATACATTGTTCATTTATGTGTTGCATGCATATTTTCATGTGTTTGTGGAGTCTCCAGCTTATGACATCACAATATGTACTTTCAGTGGGAATGTGTGATTTATTTTCAAGCAGGAGACATGTTTCTTTAATGGATGCATATGGATGCAATTTTGCTAACCTGCTTATGACATCACCTGTGGCACGGTATGCAAATTACATATTTGCCATTGAAAGGCAGTTCATTTGCATACCGTGCCACAGATGATGTCATAAGCAGGAGACTCCACAGACACATTTAAAACAAATGTTTCTCCTAATATCGGCATTTCCTTGCAGTTTTGCTAATACAATGTATACATCATTTTCAATTTTCAGCCATTTTTTACCGGCAACTGCAAAAAAACATTTTTTTACTGCAAAAATTATATGTGGCCAGTAAAAAAATATCCGGTACAAAATGGCCGATGTGGCAACCCTACTGCCAACCAACAAGTAAAACCCTACTGCCAACCAACAAGTAAAACCCTACTGCCAACCAACAAGTAAAACCCTACTGCCAACCAACAAGTAAAACCCTACTGCCAATCAACAAGTAAATTAAATGTATGTAAATGAAGAAGCCATTTCCACTAATGCTGGGACTTTACGGTGGGTTTTCTGTAGACTTGCTGTCCTATAGAAAAAAACAATAATAAAAAAATAATTAGAAAACGTTATGCATGTATAAACATTTTAATATCTGCATTCTAAAAATGTTAATTTACTCTGGGCCCTGGGAGGAAAAAGAGCTATATTTAAAAAAAAAAAAATGGATTAAACAAGCAAATGGAGTGAATGAAAATACTTTATTTAAACTTTTTTATTAATCATATTTTAGACATAATAGACATAAATAAAACCGGTTACATATCTTGATTCTTCAAAGGAGGTAAATCTTGATAATACAAAAAAACAATAATCATCCATACCATTCATATGTCCCATACATTCTTGGCTGTGTCCCCTCCCTCATACCCCATGGTCATCGGATTTTTTGGACCGTGTGGGGTGTTTTATCTGTTAGTTTTTGGTTTCTTTCCTCGATACTTCAATTTCCTTCCCCCTTTTTTTATTTTTTATTTTTCCTCTTTTTTCCTTTCTTCTTCCCCTTCCCCCTTCTATTACTCCTTTTCCCTTTCTCCTTCCTTATTCCTATTTTCCTATAGTCTTCTTTTTATAGTCTTCCCATGGTTGCCATATGTTTTGATATTTTTTATATTGCCCTTTGGATTTATAAAATCCTTCTTCCATGTTATGTTGGTGATCAATTTGGGAGATGATATCTCTCCATTGTATTGAATCTTCTGCTTCCATTTTTTTGCTATGCAAGGTTTGGTGGCCTAAAGTATAGTAATCTATAAATATTTATTTTCTTTTTTAAATATTGGGATATCTAAATGAAAAGGAAATATTTGTGGAGTGAAGTATTGAATGGTTGGACAAATATTTTTTACTAAAGATAAAAGTTGGTTTAAGACGGGTTTGAGAAGGAGACGAAGTCCACCACATGTAGAATATGGAGCCTTCTTCTATTTCACAATTCCAACATAAAGTAGATGTGGATTTTGAAAATGTATTTATTTTAATTGGTGTTAGATATAGCGTTGCGCGAACCCGAACCACAGTGTTCGGGTTCGTACCAAACATTACGGTTTTTGGACCCCGGACCCGAACACGGACATTACACTGTATGTTCGTGTTGGAGTTCGGGGTTTGGCGATTACATTGTATGTAATGCTATTGGCTTTCTATAAACCGAAATAGAGTCCCCATTCATAAGAATATGAATGGGGACTATAGAATAGCAGTAGCATTTCGGTCTATAGAATAGCAGTAGCATTACATGTATTACATAAACCGAAAGTCTATAAACCGAAAGACATTCGGTTTATAGACTTTCGGTTTATGGAATACATGTAATGCTATTGCTATTCTATAGACCGAACCTGTCGAACCCGAACATCCAGGTGTCCGCTCAACTCTAGTTAGATACCATCTAGAAAGTATTTTATAATATATTTCATGTAGTGTTAGATTATGAGAGCATTTTTTTAATTGTCATATTTGCTTCTCTCCATTCTTGTAATGGAAAATTACAATCCATTTCTTCGTCCCATTTTAACATGTTTTGTTCTTTGGTATCTGGCTCCAATTTTTCACGAAATTTTGTTGTTTTGGTAATTATTTTAGTATTATGTTGTGATGTTATAAATTCTTCTACTTCTATGTTTTCAATTATTCCCATAGATTTTATTATATCTCGAATCCTCCTATATGAGCATACTTGCTAATAATAATAATTCATTATATTTGCAATGTGTGCCTCATTGTATAACAATGCAGGTTTGTACTAGCTAGGATTGCCAGGTCATCCAATTTTTTTTTTGCTGGGCAGGGCACATATAACTTTTACATGCTCCTCTACAGTATAAGAATGCCCAGAACGAACCAGTTCATTAATTAAAGAGAGGATCCCCTGGGAACTACCTTGATTTATTAACTGATATACTTCTCAACACAGGAATTATCACTTTTATATGCTGCTTTGTAGACTGTATATGTCTCTCCCAAAAAAAATGCACATCCCCATTTATGGCGGTTTGTGCATGCACGACGGCCGACGCCAGTATCCAAAATGGCGTGGCGGATGCACGAAACGCCAGTAGCAAGCGGGGACGCGGTATCCTCTATGGGCAGAGGTGGGACCTGAAAAAAAGGTTTTTATCTATTGAAAGAAACCATTTTTAATTTTAGACCACTGTTGTCCTTTTAAATACTAAATCCAGCTACATCTGATAATAAATATATACTATGAGGCCCTTATTATGTACGTGCCCCACTGCAGAATGTATAATTTATAATGATCTCAGGGAAATAAATGAATCAAGGTAGTCCCTATAGAATCCACTTGTTGATTGACTGCTTCCCCTGGACACATTTACATTCTAAATTACAGCAAAAACTGACCTGGTAACTCTAGCTGTAAAAAAAAAACCAAACCCAAAACTTCCCAGGTTCAGAAAAATGCGGAGAGCTGATATTTTATCTTTTACAGTCCTTGAATATCTGTAGTCTAAATTTATGTAATTTACTCACAAATATCGGGTTTCTAGTGGCCCTCCTGGCCCTACAGATATTCAAGGACTGTAAAAGATAAAATATACATGGTGTACAAACCATGGCCACCAACTACAAGAGACCAAGTACCCTACTCTCCATAATGGTAAAAAGAGGTAAAATGAATATACCTGGCACGGGCACTGGTTATTAACGCAGAGTCATCAGGGTTATAAGACATATAACAGTTTAAATAGTAATAAATATAATAGCCAGGGGCGTTGCTAGGCTCAAAAATGATCTGGGGCTATAGCCCACAGCTTTAATAATACTTAAAATACAATGATATCTAATGATCGATAGGTAGACAGACAGAGGTACAGAATGCATATGTATAGATAGATAGATATAGGTACATGATGCATATATTAGACATATGCATATATAGATAAAGATACAGGATGCATAGGTACAGATGTAGGCTATATGGACAGGTACAGGATCCATAGGTACAGATATAAGCTATATGGACAGACACAGGTGCAGGATGCACAGGTACAGATATAAGATCCAGGTATAGTAATGCATAGGTAAAGGTATAGATATAAGAAAGATAAATGTATAGGATGCATAGGTAAAGGTATAGATATAAGGTAGATAAAGGTATAGGATGCATAGGTACAGATGCAGGATAGACACAGAGGTATAGAATGCATAGTTACAGATATAGACTAGATGTACAGAATGCATATAGATAGATTTGCCCTTTACCAATAGCATATAAACAAACCATACAATAAACACTGGCATCCACAGATGATAAAAAATAATAATATAACAATATAAATGACCCCCAAGTCATGTCTTATGTTTTTATTCCAATTTACCTTGGATAACTAATACAAGTAACTGGTGTGAGCTCTGGTTATTAATACAGAGTAGTCAGGGTTAGAAGACCTATATAAAAGGTTTGATTTAATAAATATAATCAAGGCATATAAACGAACATACAATAAACGTTGGTTTAGGATTTATCTATATTGTTATATTTCTACTTGTATCATCTGTGAATACCAATGTTTATTGTGTGTTCGTTTATATGTTTTTATTATATGTCTTATAAGGCTGATGTTTTGTCTGAATATAAGTCTGACTTTTAATGAGATTGTAATTTATTCTTAAATGTGAAGCTGGTGTAAGATCAGAGGATATTGAATAAATTTGTTAATAAAAAAAAAAAATATATATATATAAATATAAGGCTGATTACGCTGTATTATTAATCAGCGCTCACCAGTTATTTTAATAATAAAAGTTATATGTGACCAGAAGAAAATCAATGAACAAATCAAATAGTAGATCCTACTGAACCATGCTGATTAGAGGTGGCAAACCTAGTGGGCAACCCATGTGCATAGTTGCCAACATCGGCCGTGTTTCCAGGGACACATATTTGTTCCACATACTGCAGACAGAGCATGCAAAGTGCAGCCCGGCAGTATGTAGGATGGATATACACACAGACACAATTCAATTAATTAATCAGGGTGGAGATCTCATAGGACCTACCATGATTAATTAATTGGATTGTGTCTGTGCGTATATGCATCCTACATTCTGCCGGGCTGCACTTTGCATGCTCTTTCTGCAGCATGTGGAACAAATATGAGTCCCTGGAAACATGGCCGATGTTGGCAACTATGCATGCGCCATAGGGTATGAAGGACATTTGTATAAGTTTCTGATGTGTATTCATCACTAGGTGTAAAAATAATTTTGTTAAGGTCTTCAAAACAACATGTCATTTATACACTTAGACACCATCATTTTTTTAACAAAAAAAACAAACATTCTCACCATATGTTTCTTACACTGCGGTAAATCAACTAATCCAGCTGTGACGTGGTTAATTCAAACGTCTCATCCGACCGCAAGGAATGTTGATACATTTCCTCTTGGATTTGAGGCTTCGGTCTGTTGGAATGAGTCAGGTGGAGCAGGTAAAACAAGTCCGCACAAAATCCCAGAACCCTGCTCTCTTTTCCTCACAAATCTAGAAAGACCTGAATTTTGAGGCAAACTATTTAAGCGAGGAATCACTATTTCACTGGAAGTCCTCAAACTGGGTCACCCAGATCTGTACCGTGTGCAGAATACCACCGTGCAAGTGTGACTCACACAGAGATGATTCAACAGTGCTGAGATATTCTGCTAGAGAACGAACATGACAAAGCTGTCCGCTATCATGCCATTAGCAATGTAGCTGCAAAACTAGAGTCTTTTAGACTGTGAACTCTTTTTCAGCAGTACCTTCCTCATCTTTATTTGCCAGTATTTTTTTTTTTACCTTTAACGGCTTAATTGATTTAATCTAATTGCTTTTAATATCGAAGTACAAGTGAAACGTGTAATGTCTCTAATATGGGGTTAAATTGGCATGAACGTTGAATAGTACATTCCAGCTTTTCCTATGAAGGGCGGCTGCCGATCTTCTCTGAGAAGTAGGCAGCCCGGTGTTCTGACAAAAAACGGGAGCAAATTCTACTGCACAGGCGCAGTAGAATTCGCTCATTGCGCACCACAGAGCATGCGCACACAGTTACAGCTGTCAATCAGCCGTAACTTTGCCAGAAGAGCGCATGCGTGAGGGACACACACCACCTCACGCCCCCTCCGGATCAGCTGCGGTGACAGGTAAAGTATAAGCGTCTTACTTATTATTCTCACTTACTAGCGTAGCAAGCAATTGGTAAAACTTCTATCAGTGACATGCTACGCTAGTAAGTGGAAGTCACACACGGGGGACAGAGGGGGACACACAGGGGTCAGATTGTCTCATCTTGATATAAGTAAGAGGCTGCCAGAACAATCAGACAATACCAGGACTTCGGTGAAGTGCGGGAGAGGCTTTTTCCAGTACCCTGTATTTGGAAGAATATACAATACATTTTACAATTACCTCTAAAATATAATGTGGATGTTATATACCTGTAGCTTTTTGCCTAGTTCCTGCCCACTCACAATCTTATAGTGGCTATAAGCAAACTCTGGTACAATGGTTGTCATTGACTAAAATTCTCATCATGCTCATCCAGGCAGTCTGAGAATAATAGGAACAAGAAACAAGAGAGAAACACACTGCGCCCAATTGTGGTGGAAACAGCTGCAGCAAATTCTACCAGTGTCTCACTCCTGGCAATAAACAAATCAAAACAACACACAAGTGAAAAAGCCCTACTTTGGGGGTGAAACGCGTTGTGGACAAGAGGAGACTGCTACTGGGACTCTATATATGTACTGTTCAAGTGGATCTTTGAATGTAAGATTCTTTATATGTTTTTATTGGTATTAAAATCGTTGAAGCTAAATAGTCTCCTCCTTACCCTCTCTTATACTACTGCTGGGAGTACCTTCTGGGTCTGCCACCCTGAATAAGCTGCCTAGGATTCCTCTGTGAACCAGTTGGATCTTTAACCCCTTGGTGGGCTCCCTGGATGCTGTATAGACTGAGCAGATCTCTGCTCAGGAAGATGTGTGTGTTCTCACTTATTATTTGTTATCAGCACTTTTATGTGATATACTACACTATATTATTTCTGTTCTGTTTTGTTTTATTTTTTTCCCCTTCGGATTGAATATTGAGCTGATTTACTTTAAGGCTGATTTACTTTAAGGGTAACAATTTATTATTTATTTTTCCTGAGTTGTGTGTTTTGAAGTGTTGGGTCACAGCGCACGTTTTCACTTGTGTGTTGTTTTGAGAATTATAGGAGTTGCAGCAAAGCAATGTGATTTCCCTAGTTTGTGTTGCCTAGCAGTCCGCTTACCACCTCTAAACCTATTCTACCTGTGTGAGATACGCCACACCCTGTAATCACACTCGTAGGGAAGTTTAAAAAAAATAATTGTACAAACATGTCTCGTTTCCTTTCCCTGCCCCGCGCACTCTCCCTCCTCTTCACTCCCTTGTCCTGCTTTCACTGACAGTGTGTGGATTACAGCATGGAAGTGATCAGGTAATCTCCTCACAGGTAAGTGGTTATGCACCTTTGAAACTGCTATGGGGCTTTGTCCTTCAGGAATCTCTTGCGTCCGTATGAACTAATACAATGTAACCTATAGCTGCAGCTTGATCAGGGTTCAGTATGAAAGAATACATGGTTTGCTACCAAAAGAAAAAAGACAACCCAACAGAACTTGCCAGTGGAACTGAAAGAAGTTTAATCTTACAAGCAGTCACAACACGCTTGCTGGGAGGACCAAACAGGTCTGTCTACTGTCAGGGTTTTTATTTTTCAGGATCAGCTAGCAAATGAATAGTTTAGTAGTTATATTAAACAAAACAAAAAATTCTTGCCTCCTTCCGGATCCAGTGATTCTCTGACACTGTTCGCGAGGTGGTGGAT
Source organism: Pelodytes ibericus (assembly GCA_036172795.1). NCBI lineage: Eukaryota > Metazoa > Chordata > Amphibia > Anura > Pelodytidae > Pelodytes > Pelodytes ibericus. Next base: position 34,335,790 of record CM069868.1, on the reverse strand, counting down.
GCAAGCTGGTGCACGTGCAGACTTACCTGGCATGTTTTGCAATCAGTCCCTGCGCAAGGCATGGCGGGATCCATTGCAGGGGGTTACATGAACTCGCCATGCATTGTCTTGCAGCCCGGATCCAGAAAGAAGTTAGTTAATTGGAATTTACTATGACTCCTAAACTGATTATTTGCAGACTTATAGATGACATTTAGATTAGAGTATACCTAAATGGAAGTTTGGCCCTCTTAAATGGCTTTTAAGTGTCCATGCAATTTGCATTAATACTCGTGATTATTAGACAATTAATAGCTCTAATATACCAAACTAAAGGGTAGATCATTCTTTTTTTTCCTTTCTTTCGGATACTTTTATGTAGCATAGTCTTGTAGTTGTAATTGATAACCTTTTGGTAATCCAGCAGTTGTGTCCCCTATGATTCTCCTCATGAGCACAATGGGAAGTGTCGCTTACAACAGCTGGAGTGCCAAACTTCATCACTGTTACACAGCCCTAACCTTGGTATTGCATGAGATGGAGCTGTACCGCACTCCGTTAGCAGACGCTAGCTCTGTAGGCATGCAGCATGAGATGGAGCTGTACCGCACTCTGTTAGCAGACGCTAGCTCTGTAGGCATGCAGCATGAGATGGAGCTGTACCGCACTCTGTTAGCAGACGCTAGCTCTGTAGCCATGCAGCATGAGATGGAGCTGTACCGCACTCTGTTAGCAGACGCTAGCTCTGTAGGCATGCAGCATGAGATGGAGCTGTACCTCACTCTGTTAGCAGACGCTAGCTCTGTAGGCATGCAGCATGAGATGGAGCTGTACCGCACTCTGTTAGCAGACGCTAGCTCTGTAGGCATGCAGGATGAGATGGAGCTGTACCTCACTCTGTTAGCAGACGCTAGCTCTGTAGGCATGCAGCATGAGATGGAGCTGTACCGCACTCTGTTAGCAGACGCTAGCTCTGTAGGCATGCAGGATGAGATGGAGCTGTACCGCACTCTGTTAGCAGACGCTAGCTCTGTAGGCATGCAGCATGAGATGGAGCTGTACCGCACTCTGTTAGCAGACGCTAGCTCTGTAGGCATGCAGCATGAGATGGAGCTGTACCGCACTCTGTTAGCAGACGCTAGCTCTGTAGCCATGCAGCATGAGATGGAGCTGTACCACACTCTGTTAGCAGACGCTAGCTCTGTAGGCATGCAGCATGAGATGGAGCTGTACCTCACTCTGTTAGCAGACGCTAGCTCTGTAGGCATGCAGCATGAGATGGAGCTGTACCGCACTCTGTTAGCAGACGCTAGCTCTGTAGGCATGCAGGATGAGATGGAGCTGTACCGCACTCTGTTAGCAGACGCTAGCTCTGTAGGCATGCAGCATGAGATGGAGCTGTACCGCACTCTGTTAGCAGACGCTAGCTCTGTAGGCATGCAGCATGAGATGGAGCTGTACCGCACTCTGTTAGCAGACGCTAGCTCTGTAGGCATGCAGCATGAGATGGAGCTGTACCTCACTCTGTTAGCAGACGCTAGCTCTGTAGGCATGCAGCATGAGATGGAGCTGTACCGCACTCTGTTAGCAGACGCTAGCTCTGTAGGCATGCAGCATGAGATGGAGCTGTACCGCACTCTGTTAGCAGACGCTAGCTCTGTAGCCATGCAGCATGAGATGGAGCTGTACCGCACTCTGTTAGCAGACGCTAGCTCTGTAGGCATGCAGCATGAGATGGAGCTGTACCGCACTCTGTTAGCAGACGCTAGCTCTGTAGGCATGCAGCATGAGATGGAGCTGTACCGCACTCTGTTAGCAGACGCTAGCTCTGTAAGCATGCACAATAACTGCTAACTACATGTTACTCCTCACTGTGATGGCACAAGCACTGCTCCCCTAGTGTCTGCTCCCAGAAATGTCTAACTTACCAACACGACAGTGGGTACAAAGCTAGGAACAGGGAGGAACTGTTGGAAAAAAAATAATAAAACAAGGAGAGATAAAACGAGAGGGTAATAGTGAGAAGGCATCGTAGAAATAAAAACTGTCTCGGCATCATGGGAATCATAGTCCACACCTAAGCCTTGTCAATTACGCCACTGTGGACTAATCTACCTGGGATGCTGATAAAGCATTTTGCTATGGAAGGGGAGCAGTATTTGATGGAGTGGGCAGTGTTGTATCTTGCTTTTGTGCTGCCCTAAGCAGACAAAATTTGGGCACCCCTCCACCCACGTTGCACACCTACGACATGCCCCATCACCCCATCACATGTCCCATCACCCACATTTCTCACACATTACATGCCCCCTTGTTTTGATGCAGGAACCAATGAGAATAATGCCATTTAAATGAATGGAATATCCTGTCTCTCTGGTGATGTCATCAGACAATGTGTTACACTGTTAAGAGATCCTATTGTGTACAAGAGCAAGGTCACTAATAGGCCACTCAATAGACTCAATTTGAGGAGGACAGGAAGTGACTATATGAAACAAAACTTTATATACTCAGCTTGGCCAGCCTGGATTTCAAAAATGAAAATGAGGCTTCCGATTGCTGACCGTCAGTCAGAAGCCTCCCTTTCCAGCTCTATGATTGGCTGGATTTTAACCAGCCTCCGGACGTTTGGGTCCCGATATTTCAGCACGAAACGCTACTACAACGGCCGATTTTCATGCCAATCCAGAAGCACTTTGGTGCTTTCGGACAAGCCCGAATTTTGGGCTATTCGGATCATTGATGTGATCCAAAGTGGTGCAAAACGTTCTAGAGAAAACCGGAGCTACCTGAGTAGACCCTGTATTGTTATAAATCAATTTTTATTGTCCCAGGTGGTAATTATCCACCCTAAAGTTATCACATTTTTCTGGAGTGTATAAAAGCAGATGTTACATACACAGTTATTATAAAATCTCTTGCAAGTTTAAATGTTGCCAGGTGTGCAACATTCATTCACAATATTGGTGTACTGAGCATTTTTTTTAATCATTATTATGATTCTCATCCAGACAGCTGGCTGAGCATCATGAGAAATGCAGTCTATTACAGATCTATGGCTTTAAAGCACTTAACTCATTCAGTGTGCCTCTTAGATTAAGTTATCCTTGGTGGTCAAGTCTAGTGGAATCATAAAGGGCAGTGGGCTGTGCCTCTCAGACATGGCCACGTTCCTCTTCACCTTAGAGTGCCACAGTATGCACAGGGTGTTAGGAGAATGCAGGATGTTAGGTCAAATCCTGCACTCTCCTTCGGTCAGCACCGTGCAGCAGCAGAGTGATCGGATCTGTGCCGGTAGAGCCCATTGCTCTCACACGGTACTCAGAATCCTAACAACTCGAGAGGCCCACAACTACTGCTGGTGCCAGCCACAAGACCTTACCGTTATTATTTAAAACAAACAAACAAACAAACAAAAAAATATATATATATTTTGTTTTGTTAAACCAGCCGGGGTTTCCGACCCACCTCAGCAGTGGACAAAGGGGTCGCTAAGGCACCCTAGAGCGGTGGGCCCTTTTGCAGTAGTGATCCCTATATTTATGCCACTATAACCAGAATACAACTAGAATGGTAATCATGGTCACTGTAAAGAAAATACACACACAAACACACAAAAAAAAAATGGTAAAAAATAAAAATACTGGCTATAAAATACACTTTCTAGTTGTATTCTGGTTATAGTGGCATAAATATAGGGATCACTACTGCAAAAGGGCCCACCGCTCTAGGGTGCCTTAGCGACCCCTTTGTCCACTGCTGAGGTGGGTCGGAAACCCCGGCTGGTTTAACAAAACAAAATATATATATATTTTTTTGTTTGTTTGTTTGTTTGTTTTAAATAATAACGGTAAGGTCTTGTGGCTGGCACCAGCAGTAGTTGTGGGCCTCTCGAGTTGTTAGGATTCTGAGTACCGTGTGAGAGCAATGGGCTCTACCGGCACAGATCCGATCACTCTGCTGCTGCACGGTGCTGACCGAAGGAGAGTGCAGGATTTGACCTAACATCCTGCATTCTCCTAACACCCTGTGCATACTGTGGCACTCTAAGGTGAAGAGGAACGTGGCCATGTCTGAGAGGCACAGCCCACTGCCCTTTATGATTCCACTAGACTTGACCACCAAGGATAACTTAATCTAAGAGGCACACTGAATGAGTTAAGTGCTTTAAAGCCATAGATCTGTAATAGACTGCATTTCTCATGATGCTCAGCCAGCTGTCTGGATGAGAATCATAATAATGATTAAAAAAAATGCTCAGTACACCAATATTGTGAATGAATGTTGCACACCTGGCAACATTTAAACTTGCAAGAGATTTTATAATAACTGTGTATGTAACATCTGCTTTTATACACTCCAGAAAAATGTGATAACTTTAGGGTGGATAATTACCACCTGGGACAATAAAAATTGATTTATAACAATACAGGGTCTACTCAGGTAGCTCCGGTTTTCTCTAGAACGTTTTGCACCACTTTGGATCACATCAATGATCCGAATAGCCCAAAATTCGGGCTTGTCCGAAAGCACCAAAGTGCTTCTGGATTGGCATGAAAATCGGCCGTTGTAGTAGCGTTTCGTGCTGAAATATCGGGACCCAAACGTCCGGAGGCTGGTTAAAATCCAGCCAATCATAGAGCTGGAAAGGGAGGCTTCTGACTGACGGTCAGCAATCGGAAGCCTCATTTTCATTTTTGAAATCCAGGCTGGCCAAGCTGAGTTTTCATTAGACATCCATCCTCCATTAAATGGTACATAAACTGTACCACTGTCCATGTTGGCAGACTAGATTGTGATATGCTACACTGTACCACCATATGATATTGACAAGCTATTTGGGTGGCACTTAGAAGGTGTTTCGAGCCAAAGTTGATAAGGAGAAACTGGGGGCAAAAATCTGACCCTGATAAGCTGTTTGGGGTCAAGCTGGCACTGACAAATTGTTAGGGTGGTACTGGCAGCGACATGTTGCTTGGTGAAGCTGGCTTGCCCTAGGTCAATTACCTTGTCTACCTGGGTAAGAAAATAAAGTAAGTCGCCCCCCCCCAAAAAAAAGCTCACTTAAAGGGACACTCCCGCCAAAAAATGAAGAGGTTTTATTTATAAAACATATATATATATTTGTATAGCATGCCAATGAGCAGACTCGCACAAACACAAGCAAGCTGTCTTACACACACGCGAAAACAAGCTTCTTTAACTGGTGTGGACTTGGCCACTGCTTTCTTAAAATCCATGTTATTGACATTTTGCAAACAGTATCAGTAAATATGATGTGCCTATGACTTACCAAAGAATGAGGAAGAAAATCTTCGACGTGCAAAACTGTTACGTTCCATATTCTTGAGGTTCACCATTAGCCTGCAGCATTGCTCAAACTGTGTGTGACTCACCACTTTGTTAGCACAGGCATTGGTTGAAGATTCGATTACTAATTCATCCCTTGTTTGAGAGAAACCGCACTCTCATGGACATGGAGAGTATCCATAATATGTGTCGTTATTGTTATGGACATTTATTGTTAATGGCACAAAGTTGTGCGATTTGTATATATTTTTTCTTTTAACAATTAAAGGGACGGTCTGCACCAAAATATTGTTTATACTGTGCATGTAGAGAACAAAATCTGAAATGTCATCTATACATGGCGTCAGCAGAAACGCAAGCAAACATATTAAGAGAAAAATGTATGTTACATTTATCTGTGGTGTCACCTGTGGCTTGATATGCAAATTACACATTTCCCAAGTAGTTCATTTGCAAATCAAGTCACATGCGCTATCCTAAACATGACACAACACTGACATATTTAAAACACATTTTGTCTTAGTAGAATTTCAAGCAAATTGTTGTTGTTTTTTTAACCCCTTATTGAAAATAAATTTTGACCTGGACTTTTTCTTGGTGACAAGGGCTGTTTTTACATTTCTGGGGTGATTGTGTTTAGCTGTAATTTTCTTCTTTCTCACACACTGTCTGTTCCCACCCACACAAATTGTTTTTATTGTCATAAGAAGGGCTATCACTAGATACAATTATGTTCATCATATCTTATAATTTACTACAAAAGACATCATAAAATATGATGAAAAAAACAAACACTTTTTTTTAACTTTGACCTAAAATATAATTTACACAAATACAATCATTAAAAAAGGCCCCATCTAAATAGTTTCTAAATGTTGTCCTAGGTTCAGAACTATGCTTGTTTCCATGTTTTTCTGCAGTTTTATCTGACTTATGGGGCAAAAACCAAAGATAGCGTTTTTTTTCCTATATTGACCTTTTTACCCCAACCCAAACCTTAAATTTAACCCCAACTCTAACCCTTACGCTAACCCTTAATATATTTTAATTTAATTGTAACCCTATCCCTTATGCTAACCCTAATTTAATTGTAACCCTAGTTGCTATTCTAACCCTAACACTACATTTAAGCTAATTAAGCTTTTTTCATTGCAGTGTTGCTGACTGCCTCTAGGGGCAGTCAAGCAACATATTCAGAGTGTCGGAAGTGATTTTTTTTCACAGCTTTGAACCAAAGAGGGCACAGCCATATTGCAGGAGCACATGGAGCAATTCTGAAATTTCGGTGCTTGCTATTGCTTCGACATCGAGGCAATAGAGCAGCACCGTCAGATCGTTGATTGAGAAAACCACTCGTTTCGCCACAGGACGTGTCAGGCACATCCATTGTCCGCAACGGAGTTCCTGGCTGGACTATGTTTTGGGGTCCGGAGGGATTTTACCAGCCTCCGGAACCATGGAAGGGAATTAATTTATTGTATGGGGGCCAGGTCGAGTAGCCGGTACTTGTTAAGTGGGATAAGGGCTATTAGCCTTGGCCCCCAATGTATTTTTTTAGGGGGCTGTGAACACAGCCCCAAATTTTATAGTAGGGGTACCTACTATAACTACTGTAACAGGTGCTCCCAGCCCTGTTTCTAATAGGGGGTTTGGGCTACTTGCCTTGGTCCCCCATGTACATTTTAGGATCTTTGAACCATTTTGCTGTATATTATTAGGTTACACTATTGTTTATTGGGGGTGAGCACTTTTTTTTTGTGTCTTCTTACGGGATGAAAAGAAAGGTAAAAAAAATCATTGTATATTTAATAATGTTTTACATTTCTTTCACTCTGTGGGTAAGCTCTTGGGAAGAAAAATATTTTATTATTATATAAATAATTGTTTGGGGTGGGGGGGGGGGGGGTGGTGCAGCCTTTCATCCATCGCCCCAGGCAGCACAATATCTTGGGCTGGCCCTGGATCTTCCTTCATATGACCCAAGATATCATATCTCTGATACAGTTATACAAGCAAAATGGGGTTAAATAAGCTGCTTTGTTTGTATTATTTAATTGAAGCCTTTAAGACTACCAATCATTACTGCCACCCCCAACCTTTAATTACTTCTCGTATTACTTATCCAGATGCCATTGTCTTCTGGGTATCACTTCCAGCACATGTGATTTGCATTTGCAGATTAGGGAACATCATTTTCCAACTCTCATTTATCTCTTTTCAATCCATTGCCTTTTTAGTCGGGCGCCATGTTTCGCAAGAAGAAAAAGAAACGCCCGGAAATCTCTGCTCCTTTAAATTTTGAACACCGGGTACATACATCCTTTGATCCCAAAGAAGGCAGGTTTGTGGGTCTCCCTCTACAATGGCAGAATGTGCTGGACACCTTGAGACGCCCAAAGCCAGTGGTGGACCCTTCCAGGATCACTCAAGTACAGCTCAAGCCAATGAAAGTAAGTGAGCAAAACTGTCCCTCAAAAGTGGCAGAATATTTTCATAGTCAATACTTTTGAAGTGTTAAGGATGTTCTATCTTGAGCCCACTTGTCATTTGCTTACCAAAGTAATTAAGTTTAATGTGAATGTGTCGAGTGCTGTACTTTCTGGTCACTCCAGTGTAATGACTGATATTTGTACTTTCTACAGACCGTTGTACGTGGTAGCACCATTGGGTTGGAAGGATACATCTCTGGGCTACTCATTGACATTCAGAAACTTACAGTCATTAGCTCAAACACACTAAGAGGAAGAAGCCCCCTGGCAAGACGACGAGCTCAATCCCTGGGGGTTATTGGAGAGGAGAAGCCAACAAATGGGGCCTTTTTTGTCAATGAGCAGAACATTTCGGACAAATATGGAAACTATATCAACTGCAATGGAAGTTCAAAGTCAAGTAGAAGGCAAACCATGTGGCCAGACTACAAACCAACCACAGAAAACCAGTCCAAACCCAATGGATCTGTCATGAAGGCCAAATCTCTCGATCCTGGAGATTTTCAGGACACACAAGACCATGTGCCAGATCCCTTACGATCACCTGCCAGCTTGCAGGACGACAATATCGACAGGAATAACTTTGAAAACGAAATGCACAGATCCAGACAGTTATCCCATGAAATACTGGCATCTCCGCAGGTACAAGGCACAACGCCAAATGCAACAGACAGTGCTACAAAACATAGACTGTTCCACAGTGTTTTCGTACCCTCTGGTAATGGCAGGAACACACAGATGCCTCCCCAGGCACAGCAAATAAAGGTAGGATTGTTTTCCTTATTAGTTCACTTACACATGTTACAGCTCTGGGAATTCAACTGGTTTATATTACATTAACATTCATTTATATAGAAATAAAGTGTCAAATATGTTACATGAGGCTCAGCTAGCTCAAAGTCAGTATCTTGCTGGCAGGGCATCATGGGAAATGTAGTCCAAGCAAATAGGCATTAAGGGGGGAAAATAAGCTAAGTGAGCCCTCCTTCCAGGTTACTACCTGGTTGTGGGCCCATTTTACGACCACCATGCCTTCTTCTTACCTTCCCCCAACAAGATTACGTACCCCTGTCCTTTAGATGTGGAGCAGGTGAAAAACACGCTGCTTCTTGTCAACTGTGCCAACACTCCAATCGCGGACACCCACCCCCCATGCCTTGCTGCGTGTTCCAGTCGCTCAGAGCATTAGGTCACATGACCTTCTAGTGCCGCACAGGACAGCAGTAGGCGTGGTCTCTCATAATTTTATATCTACATACATAGTATAAACGGTGTTTAGGTGACGGTGCCTCCACTTTCCTTGCTAGCAATTTTACTACCACAAAAAATAGGTATTTAAACAACTTGGGTTTTTTTGTTTTTTTGGGGCTGGGTGTTTTTAGATATTGCTTGAATATGCATAGCACTGCATATTTTCTTTGCTGTGTATTAAGGAATGAGGATAATAAGTCTAAATATACAAAGGTCCTATTAAAGAAAGACGAAGCCACTGTAAAGGGCCCCAAATGTGTCAACACCAGTACAGGCAAGACGTTGAGTGTGTAGAATGTTCCATTTTGGTGGAGCCATTCCTTTCCAGTTCAGACAGGTTAGGAAAATTCCCTCGGCACCAGCTATTTCTCTCTATATATATATATGCAGTGATTGGTACAGTGGGCTGGGGGGGGGGGGGGGGGGGTGAACACAGGTTCAAATATGCACCTGACCTTGAATGTTTTTGAATGAAATGGGGTGTAAATCTGTAGCTATGCAAGTCTGTACAGTTAAAGATTTTCCTGGGAAAGCTATGTTAGGTATGAAACAAACATTGGATCTTCTCATTCTCTACCGATGAGAAATAAATCTCCCATTATAGCATACATCCAAGCGAGTTAAAGAAGAATTGATCTCATCCGACCGGACACTAGATTTTGCAGCCGCACTGCTAGCCCACTTAATAAAACAGTGCACTTCATTAATCTCTGTAATTATGTTAATGAGAGCCATCATCTTCATAGTTTTCTACTGATACTTTGGCATCTAAATAATTCATACTTACTCAAAACTTGCCACTGTGCCAGCATCAAAACCTATTTGTAGAGTCAGGGTTGCCACCCATCCGATAGTTTGCCGCCAGACTGGTATAAAATTGGCTTAGGGACAATGTTACTGCAAATGTGCAATTGGCATGACCAGTATTTTTTTTGGAACAAAAGGTGGCAACCCTAGAAGGTACGTGAGCTAGTTACAGGACCATACTTTTTTCTAAGGGCGAAAAAAATTGTCCTAGGAGAATATGTACTGCAAGTCTTCATTTCTACTCTAGAAATAGCAGTGCATAATTATTAATGATTCAGTGCCCTAAAAAAAAGTATTTCTATTTTTAAAGGGTTTAACGTGAAAGAATACTCTGAAATCTCGTATCTCGTGTTTAAGTATGCCGTAGCAGGCAACATTTGTAATGCTAATAATAATGTGTATAATTAGGACCTTATTAAGACATTCTGGTTGTAGATCCATGATTCAGGAGCAATAAGTACAGCACAAATGAAGTTAAATTACCCATGTGCAGTGGAAGACTGGCAACACTTCATGACAAAGTTTCCAGATTTGGGAAATGTGTGGGTTTTATTCCTTTCTATAATTGGCCTTACCGTCTAGTAACCTTGGTCTAACATGATGGCCCAGGTGATTCACAACCAATTTGGTATATAAATAAAGTACATTGCGTTATGGTGAGTAAATAAACTCCTTTTTTTTTTTAACAAACCAAATGCATCATGGGGGTCCGCAGTAATTTCCTTATGTATCGTCTTGGTTCCCCAATATTGGAATGCTAACTTTGGCACTCACCTGTTGCAGACATGCTGCTCATCGTGTGAATTGTAGCGGTAATCGCCAGGCATCAATGCTCTAGTTTGACAAATACTTGTAGAGTTGGAGCCAGCCTGGTTATTTTTAGGAGCCAGTCAAATGGTGTTTTCCATAGAGTTCTATATAAAACTATCAAAAAGTTTAGGAGCCAGCAATGGGTTCCCTGGCTCCTGGGGTTTGTCAAGCCCTACTCTACTGTTAATAAATCATTGTTGCACTGGCTGCGTATATAGTTTAAAGAAATAGCACATTCTTGTTCTGGCCAGTAAGCTGAATTGCATGCTAAAAGTGTCTTCAAATTAAAGCAGGGTATTGGGCAAACTAGGACAGGGCAAACCTCCGGAGCAAGACAGCCATGGTCCTAAAATAGTTAATGCTGGTCTATGAGTTTGAAGTGAAAACCATATCCCATCACTAAAGTTGTGCAGGTAATTAATGATAAATCGAGAACAATATTCAAAATAATTGTGGGGCAAAATTAATAAATAAGGCAAAAACAAGTTGTTCTATTTTACAATTTACTCCGCCAACACTCTGTTTCTAATGTAACCACTTTCAGCAATATGTTGCATCCACAGTGGTTTTGCCAGGCTCAAGGCAAGATAGTCGTGTTATCGTAATATAAATTTGCAGGGATACCAATTAGGCATATTAACGGAACTGTATCACCCAAACGGATTTGGATGAGTGCTTGCACGCTAAGCGTTGTGGAATGCCAATTCGGCAGAGGCGTGCACCTCCATGTCAACCTCCATCTTGGCAACGAGAGCTGCCGTGCTGCAGTGTACATTCTCCAGTGTCATTGAGAATTGGGGCCGCTGGATTCCGGTACCAAACTGGAACAAAAGTTAAAAACCTGAAGCCACATAATTCCGATGTGTATCTTTAGCGATAGATGTGAGTTTCACTTGTGCTAGAAGCACATTTACTCTCTTTTAACACCTACAAAACATACATGCCTCCTACTGGTGAACTGGTGCCACTACCACAAAAAGAGAATGACGACATCAACATTTGTTATAATGCTTTCATTTTTTTTTTTTACTACATATGGGTCAAATGTCTTTCCAGCACAAAGCCGTAATATTTCATGTGGTGCTGATTTTTTCCGGTTTATTACCTGCTTTTAGGTTATGACATGGGTCTTCTTTTTTTTATTATTATTATTATTGCTTTTTCTTTATAGCTCCAAAGGCTGGATTACAAGCTATACCAGTAAAATACTGGCCAGGTGGCAACCCAAGATATACATATACATGGTTCCCAAAACATGCAAAAAAATATATCTATCTATATCTTTTTCTCACCCTCCCATGGGTGGTGTGTATCTTTATTCACCTCAGGTCTTCTACCAGGGCCTGGCAGTTTGAGGGTTCTGCACAGTATCTTAGCTGCTCTGATGTGGTTACTGGAATCAGTTGGAGCCACCTCTCCCAGCTTAGGTGTCACAGCCACGAGAGCCCCCATCACTACTGAGATCACTATGGCCTTCACTTTCCACATCCTTTTAGGCTCCTCTTTCAGGCACATGGTACTTCTCTCCAGCTTCTCACAGTCCTTCTTCCTGATGTTGCAGTCACTTGGCACCGCTACAACTATCACCATCATCTAGTTACCCTGCACCAGGCCCTACGTCTCCACATCACGCGCAATGAACTCCTGAACTAGGGCATTCAGGGTCCCATGCCATCTGGACCTTTCCCTGACATATGGCTATAGGCATCAGCCAGGGGTTGGAGTGGAGTCTCGTTACCAGCAACTTTAGGTCAGCTGTTTTGTCCTGAGTCTGATTTTAGTCTATGCTGGTTCCTGGGTCTCTTCTAGTCCTGTGCCTGTAACCCTACACAGCGGATCTCCATCCAGAGAAGAGACTACTTCCTTTTGTTTGCTCAAGTTTTTCGGGAAGTTCGTCTGCTAAACAGTGGTGCTGGTCTCGCCTGGAGGTCACACTATATGAGAAGGTGGTGCTCTTGGACTTCAACCCATTGGCAGACTCATCCAGGCTGTTCCAATTATTTCTGTATCCTTTTTCTTCACTTATTATCAATGCTCGCTCCTGCCTTTGGTTTGTATCTTTGAGCCTTTCTCCTTGTCCTAAGCTCGGCCACATAGAGTTTTCCCCACAGAGTGGCATCCTCCCCAAGCTTGCACTCTTTCTCTGTTTGGTGCCAGAGCAGTTTTCCTTCTATTTGTTCCTGTATTCCATTGCAGTTTTTTGTTCTCTCCACTTGCTTTGCTCAGTTTTTTTTTCTGTTATTTAAATCCAACCACCCCAGTGTCTCAAGTTGTCAGTTTGTGCAGCTCTGCAGTCTTGCTACAGGCGAGTGTCTGTATAGTCAGTTTATTATTACGTTCATAGTTGTGAGGTTGTGTGGTTGGCAAGCTTCATCTTATGACCATAATTTTAAAAACATCCTTACGGTTTATCATCTATGAGTATTAGGGTAGCTCCTGTATGTTTGTTTGTATGTATATGTTCCCTTAACCCTATTTCCCTGAAGCACCTGAGGATCTCAGATCCTCTCTCCTATACCCATGTCCAGCTTGGTTCCCCCTTTGAAGAGTCCGAGGATCTTGGTTCCTCACTCTGTCCCTTATGTCCCTGAGGTCCTTACCCTGTCCTTTGTATGTTGTCCTGTGTTCTATATATATTTGTGTACGTCTCCTTAGTTCTGTAGTTATGTGCCTCAAAATGTGGCTGAACAAACCTGGAGCCCCAAGCTTCCGGGGGAGTGCAGTGATTAAAAGAAAAGTCTGCTAAACTTCACGGATGTCTATTCTTGCAATATGATGTAAAACAATGTTGAATAGACATTCTAAAAATCTAAATGCAGTTCAGAGATCAAAGTAATAGGGTTTCTCTCATATGCTAAATAGCAAGCAGTCCACATACTGTATTCCTGTCACCTGAATATTGGTTATGCTGTGAGTAAAAAAAATATACCTAATACTTTGTAATAGCAGGATTGCAAGCAAATGCCTAAATTAGGAAAAAACGTGTTTCTGACTTGTTGACCTGTTTATGATATCACCAATGGCTTGATCTGCAAATGAAACATTTGAAAATTAATAAACTATTTTCTTGTTCTAGACTGAAGAATACCAACGGACGTCTGTACGAGGAGTATTAACCAAAGCAGCTTCTCTTCCACCTGATAACCTGTCATCAGATTACACCCACGTAATTTTGCAAACCCCAGTTGAGACAACCTTTCCTCCTCAACCCTATAGACCATCTCCAGCTGGCTCTCCGCGCAGTCGTCCGATCCAAACCAGTTCTACCAACCTGCATTTATGTCAGGACTCTTTCAACAAAAACCAGTCGGCCAACCAGGAAGCTGTAGTTGTAACACACGAGCAGTTCAAAACGGCACTCAGGATGGTAGTGGATCAAGGAGATCCACGCTTATTACTGGAGGACTATGTAAAAATAGGAGAAGGGTCAACAGGAGTTGTCTGTATTGCACGGGAAAAGCACAGTGGCCGCCAAGTGGCAGTAAAAATGATGGATCTCCGAAAACAGCAGAGGAGAGAGCTTCTGTTTAATGAGGTGGGCAGTTTGCTTATAAAATATATCAAAGTGTCATCCTTGTATTAAAAGACCATGATTTAATATCGATGGCTTATGTATCCGGAATAACCCCCCACTCACATTAAGGAGATAAACATATAACATATAATGGAGGGAGCGCTGATAAAGGTATCGGACAGTTGAAGTATAAAGGCAACAATTTATAGAAAATACTATACATACAATACATTTATCAAGTATTGTTGAAGGTCCCTGCTGCGGACAGAATCGTCGACAATATGTATAGTATTTCTACTTTATTGGATGTGTATTGACTGTGAGCAACGCAACAACCAGACAAAGTTCTTTGATAAAACTTTGGTATAAGCTGAGTGCACTTTCTTAGGAAATCTGTATATATATATATATGTATGTTTGTGTGTGTGTGTGTGTGTGTGTGTGTGTGTGTATATACATATATACACCCACAAAAATACATTATAATTTACCCTTAAATACCATACATTCAGAGACAATAACATGTACGATCCTTATTAAACCTGCACCAGATTAGCATTTCATGATGCTTGAATGTTACATCTGCGTAGTAGATGATGCAGAAACCCGCCGCGTTTTACCAATCATGGCTTCTCCAGAGGTAAATTAATAAAAAGCACAAACTGTCCTAAGTAAAAAAAGTAAGAACGAGACAATGAGAAACATAAAGGGTAAAGAGCAAATTGATATAAGTACGGGAATGCTCCTGTAAGTGTTCACAGTGTGGGTTATCTAGAAGCACTAACGAGATCAGAACTGGACATAGAAACAGCACTGTTGTATATACATAACCCCTATTGAGTAATCATATTGATTAAAGGCAGAAAAAAGTATGTCAACTGTATCCAGCGAGAAGCTAACTAAATAGTTGCAATTACAACTTCTCATAAGGTGACCTGACAATGAACCAAGAGGGTGTCCGTGACACAGCGCGTGGTCTGGTGCTAAAGACTAACCTCCTTCTCTGTATGATTTGCAGGTTGTGATCATGAGAGATTACCAGCACGCTAATGTTGTAGAAATGTACAAAAGCTATTTGGTGGGAGAGGAGCTCTGGGTTCTTATGGAGTTTGTCCAAGGAGGAGCTCTGACTGACATTGTATCTCAAACCAGGTAAATGGAAGTTTAAGGGACCAATGACATAGAAAAAAAAAATAGGTTTCACAATAGCTGTGTGGTGCCTTATCACAGCTGGGTGCGGCCATAGGTTACTTTTCATGTTTCTAGTGTTGGATTTTGTGATCAGCGACTGTGATTTCAAATTCAGCTGTATACCAACTGGCATACACCTCTAAAAAAACAGGGTGAAGAAAACTCAGATTGGAATTACCGTATTAGCACTAATATAAGACTAAACTCAGATTTGAATTACCGTATTAGCACTAATAGAAGACTAAACTCAGATTTGTCCTGAATTCGATTCCGGTCGGGCATTTTAGACGAATTTCACAAACTCTCCGAAATGCGTCCACTCAATATCCCTGAACTCGGAACGTAATCATCAGTTCAAGCTGTTTTGGATTCTCCATGGAAACCATTGATTGCTACCCAATAAATAATATAATTACTCTCTACCAGGTTAAAGATCCTCCAAGCATCAAAGAGATCACAATTATTCATAGTTATTTAATGCTTTTGATTTGTTTTATAATCTTTTTATCTATTGAACCTCTCTTCAAAAGTTTTTTTTTTTTCCTCTCCAAATTGTAGTACAAAACACAGTTATAATCACCCAGCAACAATGCAGATGCCTGTTTTTAATTTGATCCATTTCATCCAATATTATACACGGTCCCCAGTGGCACTTTGTCAGGGAGATAAAGGTTAATCAGTGTGTATTTTCCTACATTGATTTTTACCTACTACAATCATGAATTCTGGGTCCCAATTCCTGGTACAAGATCGTATTATTAAGTTGGCTTTTGTTGAGCTGTGTTAAGTCCTCCACTAGTCCAACTAGGGGCAGGAGATGAAAGAGAAGAAAATTGTTTTTATTTCAGATTTATAATCAATTGTGTTTAAAATTACTTTCAATTCCTCTAACCTTATACCGTATTACATCTCCTCCAATACACCCTATGTTTACTGCAATACTAATAGATAAAAATTAGAGGTTGGATATCATGTGCTTTATTCCAATATCCTCACCATAATCATAATCCCCATTAAATTAAATATATACAATGTTTATACCAAAGCTAATTGAGCAAAATTACCAAATATTCCTCATATACAGTATAACAATATTTCTCCATAATCTAAATTATCCACACACAAAAAAACCTTATTTCCTTGTTCTATTCCCTTTCAAATATTTACATTCAAGTCTATTTAATTTTCTTTTTACTTATACGCATAAAGTGATATTTTTTGTGTCCTAATAAAGTTCCCATTAATTAAATAGAAAACACTGCTTACAGCAATGTTGTATTTTCAAATACACATAATTTAGAAAATGATAGTGTTTCCCCATATTCAGGGTATACCACAAACAACAAAGAAAACAACATTATATTCTTCCACTATCTTCCCATCAGATCCCATCTCCAACATCTCTCAATCTTGATCTGCACTCCAAATCTCTTAACTTGGCCTCCACCAACATCACCTTGTCGGCAAGATCTTAGTTAGCCTCTTTGGTTTGTCCAAGTTAGAAATCTTCTCTTTGATGGTAAATCCCATTAGTTCTTGTTTGATATCCAGTGAGCAGTTATTTAATTCTCTAGTGAAGATCTCCACTTGTCCATCTAATTTAGCCTTAATGAACTCTTGAGTTAAATAATTTTTATTTATCCGGGTATCTTCTTTCCGTTGGCTTCCCAAAAATATGTAGAAATGGTGAAAGGGAAGGGGACAGGACAATATTATCTCCTTCCCTTTCCTTACAGCACTTTCACCATTTCTACCTCATTCCTGTATATACTGTAAGAACCATCTTACTGCTAAAAGTGTGTTATTTTGTAGAGCTATTATAAATCTTATAGCTTTTCTTTTCTTATTTTAGGCTGAATGAGGAGCAGATTGCCACCGTCTGTAAATCTGTGTTGCAAGCTCTTGAATATCTCCATTCCCAGGGTGTGATTCACAGAGATATCAAAAGTGACTCTATTCTTCTCACACTCGATGGCCGGGTGAGATTTTCCTGTTTCTTTCTTTATCTAGGACGTGTTTTTACCATGAACAATATACCGGGATTTCTCTTCTATTACCCTGCCAACTGCAAATTACATATGCTATGAAGCTATAAGACTGTAGCAAACTGAAAAGGGTTATCCATAATTTATTTTTTCTCTGGTGGCACAGGAGATGACCATTGGTGGGTCAGGGGGAGTGATGAAGATATATCAGCACAGACCAGTTATTGTCTCCTTGCATTTTGTGTGCAGTCTATAGGGACAGAATTCTGGCGTATGGCATAATACTGTGGTGCTTTGACTCATCAAGCAACTTGAGGGGAAATGGTGAGACAATAACAGATGTGTGTCTCTCAGTGCTGCAGCCTGATGAGATGATTAGGGGCAGTAACTCATAATTCTTCTTGAGTTAAAGGCTGATTATGAAGAGTTCCATTTTTGCAAGTTTTATTAATTCTACTTAATCAACATCGTTGCTTTGCTTTGTAGGTAAAGCTTTCCGACTTTGGATTTTGTGCACAAATCAGCAAAGATATACCAAAGAGAAAATCTCTGGTTGGTACCCCGTACTGGATGGCTCCAGAGGTCATTATGAGGTCTTCATATGGAACTGAGGTAACCTCTATGTGTGCCCTAAAGCAGAGGACACTTATGGGAAATGTATACAGTGGGGTCTAGTCACTAGTTGAGTTTGGTGTAAGGTGGTCGAGTTGGAAGTAGGGTTGCCACCTTTTCCACAAAGAAATACCGGCCTTGCTGATGCCTCCGTAGACGTAACATTGGGAGCAAACCGTTTTTTAAAATTTTTTTAACCGGCCTGCCGGTAAAGTACCGGGCCAGGTGGCAACCCTAGTTGGAAGGGGGTGAACTCGACCACTTTGAGCTATTCACAAACCACAAGCTCCATGAAATGCATGAAACATAGCTATTCACGCAAAGTGAAGGTCAAAAATGAAACTCACCAGATCTAAGGGTGGACAGTCCCCTCTTAAATAAAAAAAAAAATTAACATGTGCGTTATTTAGTGGCCACGGTAAAATCATTACCACGCCCATTAAAAAAACCTCTGATAGTTATAGGGCCACGGCTGCCCTTGATGCCCTCGGCCCCCAATTTATGAATGGTGCTGGGTAAAATTTCAGTAGCCTGTTTCCTTATAATGGGGATGACCTCCCAGTTAGTCCCAGTACCACTTCTTCCCCCACTAACTACAATGGCATACATTGCTTGACCTCCATCTTGCCGGCCTTTGCCACATGCTGATCAGAATGCTTTGTGAATAGCATTTTGGGGACGAGATGGGGCAGGTGATTCTGTCCGAGTTTGGTGGTCAAGATGAGCTATCATCTCAATCACCAAACTCGGACTTTAGGGAACAGACTCCAGTGAGACTATCTTAAAAACGTCGCTGCTGCATTAAATTGGGTCAAAAAATAAATAAATATTCCAGGAATACTACTTTAGATGCAAAGCTAGTTCTGCATAAGTTCAGGTGTATTTATCAGTATTACTATCAATAATTTAACTCATTTGCTAATTTGGACCCTTTTATGGTCCAACAGGTGGACATCTGGTCCCTCGGTATCATGGTAATAGAGATGGTTGATGGTGAACCACCATATTTCAGTGACTCTCCTGTGCAGGCCATGAAAATGCTACGTGACAGCCCTCCCCCAAAACTGAGGAACTCTCATAAAGTAAGTAATTCCCACTACGCATAAAAAGCCATTTACTTTGAGCGATTTTTTAAAAAATTATTAACTCTATTTCAATAGCCCCCCCCAGCCTTGTGCCAGGTGCCCCCCCAATAAGCTGAAAAAACACAGTTTTGAGTGCCACGAGGGTGGGCAGTAAAAATCAGTGAATGCTTTTTAGATCATCCCACTACATGGGCAAGGTAGAGGTATGGGGGGTGGTAGGTGGAGTCTACAATTTAAATTATTTCTTTAATGTGCCAGAGGCTTGTGACCAGCACCTGGAACAAAAATGGGGGGGAGGGCTTTTTGGGGGGCTTGGGCATAGCACTGGAAGGGTTGAAATTTGCATTGTAATTTTTTATAGGATTAATTACTGCACATAATAGTGTTTCAATGTTGTCTCTTTACTGGCTCCGCTAAACCTCCATAGAAAGCATGGAGGTTTTTAGTGGGTGCCGTACTTTTTTACAGTAACATTAAAACAGTTCCACTGCCCATATAGGAAAGGCAGCTGCCCTGTTGTGGGCAAGAGCTTCAGAAGCATTGAATCACCACTTCTCTCTCTCTCTCTGTTGTAGTTGCTAGACTGCCAGTAGGGGGAGTCAGCAACATTATATCTAAAACAAATTCACAAAAGTACCAATAAACCACCAGGGAGGCCCATCATCTCCGGACATGATTGCATCACTCAGAATGTCAGCATGTGTCTCAACAGTATCCTATTGTACAAACAACTAAATCTTATGTTAAAGATTCAACACATGCAATCCTGAAATTCTGCAATACTTCCTCGACTTCAAATACGTTTCTACCCAGTCTTGATGATGATAGCTTATATAAAAAAACATCCCACATGAGAAAGGCTTACAGGGTTATTCTGTGTGATAAATGAAGCACAAAGACAAATGTATATAAAAATGGACATTGATACTGAATTAGGGTATTGGTACAGGATATAAAAGGAAATACACAGTAAAAATATGTACACAACCAGTTCATTATCAATAGATACGCAGAAAAGGGGCAATACTTAAACATTTAAAGGATGATCTTCTCCTTGCGCCTTCATGTTAGTACAGCCTCTTTCAGTCTTTTGACCCAGAGCACGTTTGCTTTGCCGCACCTCAATGAGTTATCACAGAATCCCTTGCACCTCCCAGAAAGTGGTTCACCCAACTCCTTTTTCCAGAGAAAATATAATTCACCTTAGTGTACTAAGTAGTGTTGAGCAAACCCGAACCGCACTGTTCGGGTTCGTACCGAACATTACGGTTTTTGGACCCCGGACCTGAACATGGACATTTCACTGTATGTTCGGGTTGGAGTTCGGGGTTCGGCGATTACATTGTATGTAATGCTATGGGCTTTCTATAAACCGAAATAGAGTCCCCATTCATACGAATAGGTCAATTGACCTATTCTTATGAATGGGGACTCTATTTCGGTTTATAGAAAACCAATAGCATTACATGTATTCCATAAACCGAAAGTCTATAAACCGAATGTTTGAAAAAAAATTCAAACACCTATCACATTCAAAAGTATTTCATTTTCATACCAGGAGACACCACAAATGTAATAAATATTTTTCTCTTAATATATATTTGGTTGCAATCCTGCTAATACAATGCTTCTCTACATGGTATAAACAATGTTTGGGTGACTCGAATAGCACTGAAGTACTTCTGAATTAGTAGAAGCTAGTAGCCCTGCTGGTGGCTGGGAGCTGGGCAAATGCTCCCAGCACCTGTATAATATACATTGGGGGCCAGGGCTACTAGTCTTGTCCCCTCCCCTATAATAAACATGTTTTTATTAAAACTATAGTTGGATTAATTTTTATTTTGGATGGACCCTTGCCAAGGGTTAAGGATGAGGATCAAGGGCGTCGGGATGGTGTGGGTTATTAGCACAGGTATATTTTTTTTTGCAGGGGGCCCTTTGGTTGCCAAGGGGGTGGGCAGTGATTTGCACTCCATTCCTATGATACCTAAAGGGTATTGGTTTGTTTTTTTACAGGTGACTGTAGACTCGTTACTCCCTACCTGGGCAAGGTACAGGTAGGGGGGAAGTAGGATTTAATTCAGCAAGCCCCCAGACCTGGACGGGAGTGTCCAGCCATTCATTTTATTATATGGCTAGCCCCCTGATCCCAGGGAGATATATTTATTGGGGGGTTCGGCCTTTGACCGATGTGGCCCCATTTCGGGCAAAATTAATCTATATTGATTTGACCCTTAAGTGAAAAGGGGCATGTGACTTAAAAAAATTTATGAAATCTGTAGCTGTTTATTGGTGATTGTGTCTCAATGTTTAGGTTTCAGGTTTTTAAAATTATTCAATAAAGTGTTTTTTTTTCATTTGTTCTCTATTGGTCTCAAATTCCAATTTTTATTACTGCGTAATTATTTGTTTTTGGTATAAATCAGAATTCTAAACACAACAGTATAAATGACAAGCATGACCATGAACATTAAATCCACTTAATGTACTGACTTGTGTCCGATTTAAGCTGAATCTCAAGCATCAGTACACTTTAGACATAACAAGCCCTGAGTACTTCAGAGCGTGTTGCAAGGATGGATTGACTTCTTCAATATGTCACGGTCACATTGCTGGATTAAAATGTTCTCTTGAGTGTGATCTCTTACAGTTTTTAAATTGGGTAATAATGACATTGGTACAACTTGATTTCTTGTGTTACATCCTCAGGTTTCCCCAATTCTAAGAGATTTCTTGGAGCGGATGTTGGTTCGGGAGGCAGGGGAGAGAGCAACAGCACAGGAACTTCTGGATCATTTTTTCTTGCTGCAGGCTGGACTCCCAGAATGCATGGTTGCTTTGATCCAGCAATATAATAAGAGGAATGCAACCTGCTGATAGTGGGGAACAGATCCCAGCCTAAGACCTGCACATAAACAGCCTTCAGTACCTAATACCATTTTCTGTTTGAACCTCCAGTGTGATATACAGGGTTTGTGTAATGTGCTAAATGTACAGAGATGGTGCATTTACTTTCTGGGATGTTGTAAAAGATATAAGCTACTTGGCATTTCAAGGGTACCAATCTTTTACACTGCTTCCCGTTTTTCAACAGGGTTAAATTATGTTGTTTACAGTTTTTGGGTTTTTTTTGCTGCTTAAGGGCACAGTATTGTACTTCTCGTCTGTTTGGCAGTAGAAGGTGAATGTTTTTATTTTTTTATATATACTGGAATACAAAGTGGCACTTGATGGTCTATGGCAGATGCACCTTATGTTCTTAGCATGCAGGCACAGCATATACTGTTCTGCTGAAAGCACTTCCTCGTATGGCCAGATGAGGGGGCAGATGTCATCACACAAGCACAGGACAAATAACTTTTTTTTACCTAATTAAGGCATCTTAAATATGAGAAAAGAGATTTAGTGTAGGTTCAAACGTAACTAGTGTTCATGGGTTTAAAAGTAAACACACATTTAAAGCACAATAAAAAGTACTTGTAAGTGTAGTTTTTGTTAATTGGGAGAATCTAAAATATAACACAATTGTTGTCAAAGCACACACCTAGCATTCCATGTTTGATTGTACACAAAGTAATTAGGCCTTAAGCAGGAATAAGCAGACACAATGTTTTAATCCAACATGCAGGCAATGCTTCAACCCCTTTGTCAAGCAGGAATAAACCCAGACCGTTGAAGAAGGCGGGCAGTTTAAACAGAAAATAGTAAAAAGATATGTTTATTTGGATTTTCACACCGATCACCTTCTGCTAGAGTTATAGCTCCCGATATTAGGTTTTGTGCGTTTGGGACATACCATCTTCCCTATCCATAATCAGATTAATAGACAAAAAATGTGAACATTTCAGAGAAAGGGTATCACAGATATTGGTAAAAATCCAACTGGAACGGCAGGATTAATAGTCTTTTGTCTACAGACCGCAATAGAAGTTCTTGAGCAACATCCGGTTATGGACCCACTAATTCGTCTTATCTTTCTCTTCCATTTTTACCCCACCAGTTTTCACCACATATTTATGCATCCACTACTTGACACCATGTCTTTCTCTCCCCTTCCTGCCCACCCCATTTTTGCACCTAACCCTTTCTACCCCCTCCTTTCCACCCCACCCCTTTATATTTCTGCAACCTCTTCATTACCACACACTGTTTCCATTTCTCACATCTTTCCCAATGTCAGGATCCTTTTCCTACTTACCAAGCCATGGGGTATCCCATGGTGGCCATCCAGCTGGTAATGACCAGTACCTTCCATAATACTGTCAGCACAGTATTGGCTGGATATGGCTGGATCCATGATAGAGCTCCTGACTAGTCATGCCGAGCTCATTAAGTTCTATGTTTGCCTTTGTCATTTACTAGCTTTCTGTAGATTATAAACAGAGCTTTCCCTTCCCTGTGTGTTGGTCTAATTCGGTCTCTCTACGAGGCATCTTTTCACCTCCATACCAAGAATGATATCAATTGTTGGTGCTCCGCAAATACACATTAATACAATATTTATTCTTACTTCCTTTCTCTTCCACTGCTCACAGGCAGTATTCCTGATCACACTTATCCTGAAACATATTTCCATTTGATTTAACACATACCGGTTTTTAAGCCATCAAACCGTAATAAATTGATTAGCTCCGTTTAGTACCTGCCAGTTACATTCTACCCAATACGTTGTAATTTTGTCTCTGAACAAATGGCTCTGTCCCTTTATCTTGGAGAAAGGAATTGTATTACAGATAAGACATTCGTTACCCAACAGCTGCTGTCAAGGATAACCTGTGTGTGTGTACAAAACCAACTAATTTGAACAGAAATGTTTTAATAAAAGTTTGATGCTTTTAATGTGTTTCGAATCACTCTCGGTCCAGTTCCAGCTATCTGCTCTGTAGAAGATACTCTCCAGAAATGACTTCCTTTAATATTTACACTCAGACAGGATGTCAGAGACAGATTAGGATATGGATCCGCATTCCACTAATGTTTTGAAAAGTGTCAGCTGTGGCTGCCACGAAAGTGATGCGTTCAGGAAGTCTGTCATGCAGTTTGTTTGTTTTTTTGGGTATTTTGTAACATGGTAACAGTTCATGGGAAATCTAGCATGAGTATTCTTGAAAGTGAAGGTTGTCTTACTGTAAAAAAAAAAAAAAGGCAAATAAGCCCTAAAAACGTAATTTGAGATTTAAACAAACCTAAGAGAGGAGGATGTCATCACCCTACCACCTTTAGTGTGTAAAGATTCGAAAATCACCTTTAAAACTGGAGCTAACCTTTAACACGAATCATTAGATAGAGCCAACATATTGCCTTTACTGTGAATTCAAAGAATTTAAAAAAAAATTGCAGAATTATAAGCAAGATAAAAATGTTTTTTTTTTTTTTTTTATTAATCTGTGGTGTTCCCAGTTTGTTTATTATGCTCTACTTTGGTTTTTCAGTCCGCTTTAAGAGAACCTACCGCCATTTAAAAAAAAGATGATAAAAAAATGTTACAAAATGATTTACATACATAGTTCTCTCATAGTCTACAACGGTCTTGTTTGTGGTCAATGATCTCCATGTAATCAACGGTTGAGAGCATGAACTATATCGGGGCCCTGCAAGCTTGATTTGTCATGGGGTAAACTAGGCGTTTACCTCGAGAGGCACTTTTAGGAACGGTCAAGAGGACAGAGCGGATTTAGCCGAAACACATCGATGTAACAGCGAGGGGCGGAGCTTAATGCTGAATACATACGAACTTACGGAGACTCTCCGCATTGAAAAATGATTTCGGCTCAAACAGCAGTTACTTATCCCAAGCGTAAGCACATCGTGCACATGAAATCCATACCTGTGTTTTAAAGTCTGCTGTCTTCTCTCTTGCTTCCATTTGTGAATACTGCTCGTTATACTCCTTACCTGGTGCCGAATTTTCCAATTACCATGCAAACACCCTGAGCCTGGTTTTAAAAGGCTCTAAAAAAAAATGTGAGTTTATTCCCTATAGAAGGATATATATTCCAACATTGGAAGTAATACTACACCATATTTGGTTTCATGTGTCCTTGTATTGTCAAGTTTGATCACAGAATCTACACCAGTTGAGAGATAAGTGTATTGATGTAATTTTAGATCTCTGGATACATTTCTTGTGCACTCATTATTTCTATACGGATGTCCAAAGTTGGCCTGTTTTTTTTTTGCCAACATTCACCCAGTTTAGGGGTATGCTTTTCACATAAGCATTTTCATTTTACAAATATTTCCTAGGGATGAGAGAGGCTCTATGAATGTAAATATGGCCCATAAAGCAGGACATATTTGAGGCCATTGTTAGAAGGAAAATGTGAACATACATATGGCGTTTACTGTGAATATACAGATTTGTGCAATGTGTTAGCAGGATTGCAAGCAAATGCATAAAATTAGAGAAAAATCTGTTTTCAATGACTGTGGAGTCTCCTGTCTATGACATGACCTGTGACTTGATATGCAAATGTTAATTTGCAAATCAAGCCACAAGCTGATGTCATAAGCAGGAGCCTCCATAGACACATTTAAAACATATTTCTCATTTTATGTATTTGCATGTCATTTTGCTAACAATGTATTAATTACTTTTTTTTTTTTCTCTGCATTCACAGTATAAGCAATTTTTAGGTTGACACACTCTCTTAAAGTCAGTGGAGGTAAAAGGAGACCACCCTACCTCAGGTAAATCTTTAAAAAAGAGTCCGGGGCAATATCCCTTGCAGTTATTGAAGACCGGGAACATATTATAGAAATGTAAATCAAGGTATCTGCGAAAATAACCAGACAAGAACCCACCTCACGCGTTTTACACTAGAGAGACTTAATGATGGGATTTTGGATAGTACAAGGCTGAGGGAGCATCCATTTTTCCTTATTGTAATCTCACCTATGTTTTTTTGTTATTAAACGATATCTTCCAGGCCTGTTTGGCATTAGGGGAAATAAATTATGTACACATACACATGAAAATGAAGAGAAGTAGTATGATTAATCAATGTATGTATGCAAAAGAGATAGCTAAACCTGTAATGTGTACAAGAGCCTGTACAGGGCACACATCCGCAGTTCAACTAGAACTGCCAGGTCAGACGGTCTTTTCGGTACTCGTATAACTTTAACATACTCTTCTACAGAATATCAAATGCAAGTATGTCCAGGAGAAACCAGGTAAGTGAATCAAGGAGTTATCTTAATTGATTTCCCTGTAAAATTGCATGTATAGGTAAATGTGTCCCTTGCACAAATGTCTCTGCATCATATATGCATGGAATCACAAGTATTGTTTAAAGTGTGAATGTAGAGAATAAAAAATAAATACATCTAATTAGTGAGGTTTATGCAATTCTACTATTGTGCTTTAAATGTATATGTGGTGTCACCTGTTTATAACATAATCTTGTGGCATGATATGCAAATTATACATTCTCCTTTGAAAAGTAGTTCATTTGCATATCAAGCTACAGGTGATGTCATGAACAAGAGACTCCACAGATACATTTTCAAAGATCCAGTGCAGCTTTGTCAGGTGTAGATGACCACACAGAGAAAACTGGCTTCACCACTAGGCCTAGGATCTCTGTGATTGGTGGTCACAGCAATCATATGCCCAGGAGAAGGAAAAGCTGGTTCCATGAGGATTGTCTTGGTTGCACCAAGAATTGGAGAGGATAGGTGCACCCACTACTATATCAGCATGTGTAGTTGGTCCACCCTTTGCCGCTGGGACAGCTTCCACTTTTCTGGGAAGGCTTTTGCCCATTCATCCAGTAGACCGTTTGTGAGGTCAGACACTGATGTTGGACGAGAAGGCCTGGCTCGCAATCTCCGTTCTAGTTCACCCCATTGGTGTTCGATGGGGTTGAGGTCAGGGCTCTGTGTGGGCCAGTCAAGTTCTTCCACACCAAACTCATCCAACCATGTCTTTATGGACCTTGCTTTGGGAACTTGGGCACAGTCATACTGGATTAGAAAAAGGGCCTTCCCCCAAACTGTTCCCACAAAGATGGGAGCATAGCATTGTCCAAAATGTTGTGGTATGCTGAAACATGAAAAACAGCCCTCCTCCACCTAACTTTACGGTGGGCACAATGCAGTGAGGCAGGTAACCTTTTCCTGGTATCTGCCAAACCCATGCTTGCCCATCAGACTGCCAAACAGTGAAGTGTGATTCGTCACTCTACAGAACATGTTTCCAATGCAGTACTGTGGTGGTGTGCTTTACACCACTTGATCAGCTGATTGGCATGGAACATGGTGATATGAGGCTTGCATGCAGATGCTCAGCCATGGAAATCCATTCCATGAAGCTCCCACAGCACAGTTGTTGTGGGGATATTAATGCCAATGGACATTTGGAACACATCAGCTATGGAATCAGCAGACCATTGGTGACTTTTATGCACCATCCACCTCAGCACTCTGTGATCCCGCTGCATGACTGTACGTGGTCTTCTACTTCACGGCTGAGTTGCTGCTGACGCTTCCATTTTCCTATAATACCATTTAAAGTTTACAGTGGAATATCTAGCATGGAAGAAATTTCACAAACTGACTTATCTTAAAGGTGGCATCCTGTCACAGTGCCACGTTTGAATTTCCTGAACAACCTAGGTGCCTGATTGTATACACCTGTGGCAATGTGTCTGATTGAAACACCTAAATTCAGTATGAGGTGTGTCCCAATACGTTTGTCCATATAGTGTATGTCAGATTGTGCAAAGGGGTTAATTAATGTATTTACTTGCAGATCTGATAACACAATGTATAGATGGATTTGTAATCATTTATTCTTTACATTCACAATGTAATCAATGTATGTTTTGATGGAGTCCCTGAAAAAGTAAGAAAATGGTAGTAACTC
The DNA here is from genome assembly GCA_036172795.1 of Pelodytes ibericus. Taxonomy (NCBI): domain Eukaryota; kingdom Metazoa; phylum Chordata; class Amphibia; order Anura; family Pelodytidae; genus Pelodytes; species Pelodytes ibericus. The sequence continues at coordinate 34,307,888 of CM069868.1, read as the reverse complement.
AAATTGTCACTGCTCAAATATGCAGAAAAAAAAAAAACTGTCCAGAACTCAGCATGTTTAATGCTGCCCCCCATATACTATTTGTTTTATTGGCAAGCTTTCATTATGATCTGGTCTTTAAATACTATTGTAGATTGGAATGTATATCTTATTTGGCATCAAAGGATGATCGCTCATTTGGGCTTATGACAGGATAAGAACTTTAGGCAGATTATTACAATAGCATTTAAATACTACAATAGTGGGTATTGATCAGTGAGAACACAACTTGCCAGTTTCAACCTCACTACAATTTTACTGGTCATGCTCCCAATACCTGCATGTATATTACACTAGTACAAGCTCCACTACCCATCTTTTATCAAACACTTCCTATAGCTCCCGCTGTCAATCTGAGCTCATGCTTCCTGCACCTCAGTCCACGTCAACTCTTTTCAGTGCTGCAGTTGCTTGGGCTTTCATAATAATGTATCCAATTGCAGAGACCTGTGAGTACTTGGGGGAAGTATGTATGCCATCGATTTGCCACCACTGCTATAGATAATTAACCCAGGAAAAAATACTGATAACGCTAGTGCCATGACAAACTAACCAGACTAAGTGTTTGAAGCAAAGAGAGGGATTGCGCTCTAATAGGTCAGGAATGCTGGCCGTACATTAAATATATATTCACAGACTAGTGAGCAAATGACCTGTTTTTCAATGGGAAATGTGCACTTTGCATACCATGCCATAGGTGATGTAATAAACCGAAAACTACACAGATATATTTTCCTGATAATTAAGGCTGCTTTGCTTGTAGTTTTGCTAATACAATGTATAGATCATTGTATATGCTCTACATGCACAGTAAAAACAATGTTTAGGTGATACAGTCCCTTTAAGCACACAAAAAGGAGGTACTTTGCATAAATGGTAATAAAAGGTTCTCACCAATATGATTTGGCTACCTTAGTATATAACAGCCCTTTTATATAGTAAAGCTATGCGTACATTAACACTATACCATCTGGCTTACCAGACACTTCCTTAAGGTGAACATTAGACAAAGGCTGTTGGATGCTACATGTAAGAATAGCATTTATTACAGACCATTGCAGAAGAGTACCACCTTTCGAAATGTTTCTCACCCTGAACATAAGAGATACATGTTGTTCAAACAAATGTACTAATTGCAATGAACCCTTTCCATACCAAACATCCCAGCAGAGGAGATATGGTACCTCCTTTGGGTAGTGGATGTATGGAATAGCCTTCCAGCAGAAGTGGTAGAGGTAAACACAGTCAAGGATTTTAAGCATGCGTGCGATAGACACAAGGCTATCCTAGCTATAAGACCGGGAACGGGGGACTAATAAAAGTATTCAAAAAAAAATTGGGCAGACTAGATGGACCGAATGGTTCTTATCTGCCGACACATTCTATGTTTCTACTTGGTGGTTCTGCAGGTTTGTCTAATATCTTACAATTTTGAAAGTATCTTTTTACCTTTGTAACTAGTTTGTTGTGTTGTTTTGCAGTTGCATCAACATTTACAAATATATTTACTGCATATTTATAATCAGTACAGAGTTTGTTATCTTTTGTAACTTTACAATTAGAAAGGTCTTTCTGTGATTAGTATAATTGTTCATTAAAAGTAATTTATTTACCGATTCTACTCCACACCAACATGAGAGAACCAGATAGATCACATTATCAACACAAAATGCTTCTGTAAGTTACCATTATTCTTTGGCATTATTTATTATGCTACATTGTTACACAAGTGTGTTCACTCTTCAGCTTTCACTTGTTAATAAATGTACCCAGTACTGTGCTTTGATATCTGTTTTATATTATTCTAAGTGTACAGAGACTGTTTGTAACATAAGAAATCATTTGTTCTGGATGATTAAATTGCAGCAAATGGGTTTGTACTTATGAGTAAATAAAATAAAATACGTTTGTTCTCAATAATATATACATTGAAGATAAAGCACCCAGCAAAACTAAAATTACACATAGGGTGATACTTTCTTTTTAACATCATATTAATAGATGAAAAGCACTAGACCTGCGCAATCATTGCATGGATTGAGAAAAATGATGTACAGATAAAGTACAGACATAGATATGAACAAGGTTTTTTGGCCACTTGCAATGCTGGAATATGTACTTGTTGACCTTGTAATATTTTCATGGTTACTTTGTGCTCAGATACCTTTACTTTCTTACTGACTATCTTTAGATAGCTTGCCCTTTACTAGTGAGCACTAGCCCTAGAGCAAGGTCATTAGATGCTCAGATCCCAATCACGGTCTAATGTACCTAAAAAGAACAATAAAAGTCATCTAAGGCACTGTAGTCACTTGCTTAGTAGTTAACCCTTCTCTAGCAGTACCCAGCAGGGGTCTTTGAAGTCTCATAGTCCAAGTTAGTGACAACCCGAAGTTACTCCAGGGGTAACTTGCTGTAAGCATTCACGGTCAGTTCGATGGTTACTTCGAACTTCGAATCTTCTGATGCAGATTCAGCCTCAGCAACATCAGCAGGGGGGAAAGAAAGCTTGTCACACTGATTGGCTGTCTGATCACCTCTCTGCCGCGAGGCTGGCAGTGACCATCCGTTGTCATGGTAACAGCGGAGTACGAGCTCCCAGTGTGCCCGTCAGCTGGCCGGCGCAGTCTCCCGGTCACAGGGCTAGCGGCTGCCTGCTGCAGGGCACGATAAGCTGGCTCCTGCTGCAGTTACTGTCCCTTCGCTCTTTCCTCAGCAGGTCCCCGGGGTGGGTGGGGAGGAGACCCCCAGATAGGCAGAAGTCAGGTGAGGTAACCCTGCGGAGGAGTCGGCTACAGTGTGAGCTGCCTCCCCGAAGCTGCCCGTCCCAGCTATGCGCCCGCTGCATGACAGAGCTGGGGACGCTCAACGTGTTCGCCCCCGTTGGGGTCTGGCATGGGGTGGGGGTCTCAGTGTGCATTGGAGAACAGCTAGAAGAGCGGCTCAGGACCCCCCGAGGTGGCCGGCAGACATCCACTTCCTTCCGATTAGAAAAGGGTCGCGCAAAGCGCTGCAGCATCTGCCTGGATAAAGGCTTAGGACTCCGGCCTGCTCCTTCTCCATCCACCCGCCGGGGCTCAGGGCTCAGCGGGGAGCGGTCGCTTAGCACTCTCTCGCACTCACGATGCCCAGACACTCGGGCGGCTTCCAGGGCCGATACCCCGGCTCTGTTCGTGGCGTCCAAGCGAAGCCCAAAGCGCTTATAGGACCGCACCAGGAAGCGGAGCTCGGCGCTGTGTCCTTTGGATGCTGCGTACATCAGCGGCCGGTTGCCGGCTCGGTCCCCGATTTCCGGGTCGGCACTATGCTGGACCAGCAGCTTTACAGCGTCCAGGTGTCCCAACTCGCAGGCGAGGCTGAGCGCCGTCCGCCCCGCTTCGTCTTGCCCGTTCACTTCGGCTCCCTTATCGAGAAGGAGTCGGACAAAACGGGTGCGGAGTTCGGCTTCTCGCAGGCAGACGGCGAACATGAGTGGGGTCCGGCCCTGGTCACCGGTCGGGGAGTTGACTATCCTCCGGTCTAACGCGTCCAGCACGAAACGGGCCAGATGCACTTTCCCCCCGTGCATGGCTTCCAGGAAAGTCCGGGTGCCGGAGCTGCGGCGAAGGTCTCGGGGGCGAAGCATGCTCGGGGGGACCAGGTAAATCTGGATGCAGTATTACAGTCTCTCTCACGTCCCCCGGTTTAGGTAAGTTCCCATGGCCTCGGACGTAAGTGCATTTTATAGTGCTCGGTCGCCATGGTAACGGGTACCGGTGATGCTGTTGGCCTGGGAGGGCCGGAGACATGTAGACTCCCTTGATTGCAGTAGATACAAGTAAGTGGAAAAGGGGCGCTGGGATGGCTTAAAAGCCTCTAGGAGCAGGATGAAAGGGTTATATTGATATAACATTGTCATATCCCCTTTAAGATGCCGTTTATCATGTATCATCACGTTTTCTAGTCTTTCTTCATAACTAAAACTTTCCATTTCCTTGTTAGTTTTGTAGCCCTCCTGCGCAGTGTCTACAATTGCCCCCAAATTGTTTTTATTAGTAGAGTTCCTAAAGGAAACCCCACTTTAACATTTGCATGTGGCATTTTTATTATTATACCCAAAATGCATAATTTTACATTTGTCAATATTTAATCTCATTTGCCCTTTATCTGCCCAGTTACCCAATTTGTCCAAATCCTCTTGCTTTGAAGACACAGCTAGTTCGGACTGTATTACTTCAGAGGCTTCACTAGGGTTGGTGTCACCAAGTGCAGTAACTCATGGATCTCCTCCTATACCAAACCATACAGAAACCTTTTTTCTGTCACAAGTTTTTCATTTATCCACAGTGTTAAACAGAAATAAATTCCATCCCCACTTTATACAACCTTAAACTGCCTGCACTAAACCATCGAATCTGTTACAAAACACAATCTTTTATATATATAATAAATATATAAATAGTTGCATATATACCTATATGAACCTTTTAATATTGTATTCAATGGTTTTTCATATGTAATAAAACTGTTATTGGAAAAAATGAATTTCTTGTTTTTATGTCCTTCCTCTGCACTCACATTGCACCTAAAGGACACGCCGCATCACTATATTGTACACAGAGCACTTGCTATGCACCTATATTGCATAGCAAAGGACTTTGCATGCGCCCATAGAACCCTGCACCCCTGATTGCTCAAATAGGACTTTCCTCTGCCCCCTGATTACTCAAACAGGACTTCCCATTGTATAAACAGGACTTGCCGCTGCACCCTCATTGAATAGACAGGACTTGCCCTTGCACTCTCATTGCTCAAAGAGGACTTGCCCTGCGACCCCTGTAAAAAAAAAAAAGTGGGGAAACGGGGCAGCTGCCCAGGGCCCATTCATCCTTGGGGTCCAAAGCAGCTTCCCCAGGGGCCCCCACTGCTGCCCGTGTGACTGTCTGGATGCAGACCTGGCTTGTCTTCACAGCCACCGTAATTTACACCGGTGGCTGTGCCTCCAGGAAACATTTCTGAGCAGACGGCCGAGCAACATACAGGTAAGTACGGGGGGAGGTTGGGGGTCAGCTGCTGCACATAACTGGCAAATAACACTTGCTAATGGGCAGAATGATACTGGCAAATGGGCAATATAAGTGGCAAATGGGCAGAAGAATACTATGCAACCAAGCATTCTGCTAGCATTTCCTGCTGCTCTATTACATTGCCTACGTACCTTTAAGTCCTCTGAAATTATTACTCCTAAATCCCTTTCCTCAGATGTTGAGGTTCGGAGTGTACCAAATATGGTAATATGTCACTATTAGCCAAAATGATAACCTTATGGTCATGTCTACAAATGCTCACAGTTTAGTGGATAAGATCCATGAACTTGTGGCAATATTGCAACTGTAGATTTAGTGGCTGTTACTGAGACTTGGTATAATAAAAACATGACCAAAATGACATTGAAGTGGGAAATTATTATCATGGGGGTCTTTAATTTTGCTGATGTGAACTGGAAATCCAAAATAGCTGCTCGTGCTAGGATTACGCAAATCCTAAACTCCCTACTGGGATTATCTCTAAAGCAAGTAGTTAAGGGCCAATTCGGAAAGCAGGCCATATTAGATTTAGTGCTCACAAATGGAAATTTGGTATCCAATATTACTGTAGGTGAAAGTTTAGGGTCCAGTGATCACCAGTCAGTGTGGTTTAATATGAGAACAGACACACCACACAAAATTTAAAAATGTAGTGACTGTCTACCTGACATAGTAGACCCTCTGCCCGTTGTAGGGAATCACCTCCTTAGCCCCCGATTAAAGCTCAGCATCCACACAGAAAGCCTTTCCTGGACCCTTGCTCTTTCTACCCAAATAGCAGACAGGACCAGTAGCAGTTAGGTACAGCAAGAATGAACAACTTCTTTATTTGTGAAACAACACAGACTTATAAAAAGACATAAACATGACATCACAGACATTAGTATACAATGGGGGGATGGAACTAAGCATAGTTCTCCAATTAACTGGGGCTAGGAATACATTATACTTTCAGGCTGCAAGCCAAATAGGAATTAACATACAGTGAGTAAACCTAATTACTAAACACACAGTAAGATACATAATTAACACAACATAATCAGTTTAACAGTAAATCCAGTTAACACAGAACAATGGATGTTGGAGTAACATACACAGACTCCACAGCAATAAAACACAGTAAAAACACTTCACGTTAAATACACAGCCACAAATATACAGTCACATGTACACAAATACACACAGCCACACATACATACACAAATACACACACATACAAAAATACAGACAGTCACACACAGACACACACACACAAAGACACAGAGGCACACACAGAGTCACAATGACACAGACTTGCATACAGTCACACTTACTTACATACAGTCACAGTGGCACACACACTTACATACAGTCACACTTACATAAACTTACATACAGTCACACTGACACACACACTTACATAAAGTCACACTTACACAAACACACACTTACATACACACAGTACCTGGCCAACCACACAATTTTTGGGAACGGGGCTTCAGACTGCTCCTCCACATTTTTCATTGTGGGAAGTACACGCTTCTCACCTCCCTCTGACCCTTGTGCTGACCTCACGCGCAGGGTAGAGGAGGGGTCATGCGCACGAGGAGCTAGGTGCGAAGAACTTGGTTCTCCGACGTTCCGCGCTTCTTCCTGTGCGACTAGCGATGCCGCACGTTGGACACCCCTGTACTAAATGGATATATGACGATGGACCGCTGACAGTCCAACCAGTGTGACTGAGCATCATGAGGAATGTAGTCCACGCTGTGTACTTCCTGTAGAATCTAGACTCTGTGCTTGGTGTGGCCATTTTAAGTAAAATGGTTTATGCAATCTGAAATGTACATTTCAATTTATTTTTTGAATTACAACAAAGCTGGTGTATCTTCCCATGGACTTCTGCAAAACGGAGTTTATCACAGTGTATACACTGTCAGCCAAGAAGCAATGGTTAATAAAACAGATCTCAGTAAATTGGCGCGCAGCTCATTTGTAAATGTTACCGAGACCGGATACAAAACCCAGCTCTGACAGACGTGAGAGAGAACAGAAACCCACATCTCATTCATTGTTATAAACTGTGATATGGTTAACACATTCATATTTGGGCTGTTAAAGGCTTAGTAGGAATATCCAAGTCCTCTTCTCCATTATTAAAACACCTTTTGAAAAGCTCTTGTAGTGAGCACCATTCAAAAGCTATACGCTTTCATTTCAAGTCCAAATTAAACTAACTTAGACTTCCAACTACCTTTCCAACTAAGCCATTAAAGAGGGACTAAATCCTCCGTAGCAACTATTAATCTGAATCAAGCCTTTCTCTGGCTTTTGAATGAAGCTCCTAGGCATTACCATGTTTCTTTTGTAACTTTCAACCAAATCTCCAGACTGATCACAGATTCAAATATTTGGGGGTATTTTTTAAACCCTCTCTAATGGGTGGGGGGGGGGGGGGGGGATCTGTTGGAGGAGTCTCCTCTTCCTCTGCAGTTTCCATTGCATTGTTCCAGGGGGCAGACAGGCACAGGGAGCCAATCCAGCTGTAGATAGAGTCAGGGGACTGGGCTGTGGCAGAGATCCATGGGAGCCAGAACCACAAGTCCAAGTAGGTAAATGCAATAGTCCCTCCCTAACATTTTAGTCAGTTGATGAAAAATTGCTTTGGATTTAATCATAGTTTTATTCCTATTAACTTTGTTTTTATGTAGTTATTGTTTATGTTTAGTTACTGAAAATATGCACTTGACTAAAATTGTGATGAAAATGTTTAGCTGACTAAATTAACACTGATCTATGCTTATAGAAACCTGTTTGTCATCACATGGATAACTAGAATACTGATGGGATCTATGTTATACTTCTGCCAGTATCTAGCAAACTATACAGTAATGCCCATTATTGCTGGACCACTGTCTGACAAGCTATTTGACAAGAGTTACTAATTATGAATTAGTATTTATTTTCACCTTTTTCTTCAAATAACTGTAATGAAACTAAATTGAGAGTGGGCACACATTTCTATTCTTCCATTGTAATATAGTAATTTCGTTTAGGTACAAAAAAAGATATAATTAAATCAAGTTCAACCCTTCCTATTTTTCCTGCTTTTGAGCCAGAGGAAGGCAAAAAAAAAAAACCAAACTTTTGTTGAAGACCGAACAAACTACAACTAATACAAAAAAACACAAAAAAGTCGGAACGCTTATATTTAACAAAAATCATGTGCGAAACAAATTGTGATGGAGAACCATGAATAATACAACATTTATTATGTCTAATCAGTTCCGAACAGAACAGCCAATAGTCAAAAGAACACCTGACCAAGAAAGTGTATAAACTCAAGAGTCCTTGGTCTTTTTTGGTCTTAGTGAGCAGGTTTCTATGTTCAATATCATTTTTTTTCAGGAGATAGTTCTTGTTATATTCATGTGTGATTCTCCTGTACCTCCATTACTATAGTACAGTAACTGCCACGTGGATGACATTTGTTTCCATAGTTGCACTTTACTGAATAAAGGCTAAAGATTTAAAGCATTTGTAATAATATTACAATTAACCTGATCTATCGATGACTTTTTCGTACCTTTTCATTTTTAGAAAAAAAAAAAAAAAGAACGAAATGACCTTAGCATGGTTTATTGGCTTCCAATTATTATTACTGTTAATATAACCATTTGCTTTGTTTTGCTTGGTTGGGATTTGTACTGTGCAAATCATTGACAAATAAAATGTTACAGGAGTCACCTGCAGATTGGTCTCAGAACATAGCGCATGCAAGCTATGGAACATAAGACAGACAAGTGGAGCAGTCAAGCTGCACTGACTCTGCTGTGCATTGAGGTTATTATGTTGTGCTGTGGGTATGAGACATAGACTCCTGGGGCCGGCTTATTGTTTAGAACATTCCCCATGATTCATGTACCAGGTGCAAATGGCTAATTAAAACATTTCAATTCCAAAACAGTTGGTATGTTGCAACTTGGGTAGATTCTGTCTGTAAATGATGCACCTTAAACATCTCTTAAGGTGGCAGTAACCCAGAACTATAGTGGGAATAAAGGCAAAACAATAACCCTGTCCCATGTAAATACATTTTAGTTCTAATACTTACATTAAGTCTGGGTCTTTTTGGCTGGGACAGTATACTTACCCTGGAATTTGTCACAGGGTCATCTATTGTATCTGGAAGTGTATCGAAGTGAGCGCTAGGGAATAAAAGCAAGATAACAGATGTGCATTAAACATTCTATACCTTCACCAAGATGCTAACTGCTTTTTTCTTTGGACACTCCAAAACAACCCACCAATATTTAGTAGGTTTGCAAGCCATGTCTGAAGTCTTTCCTATAGTCTGCTCTCTCGCTACATTCCAAGGCTGTCTCATTTATTAATAACATTCTTGTTCTCATATCACAACAGTTAACTTTCGATTTGCTAGTTAGCAGTTACTGTATAAATATGCATTTTTATCACGTGTACCATATATATAAAAATATCATGTCATATGTAAAAACCAACCAAAGTGTTCACTATGCAGTGTTTTATAATGCATGTTTACCTTCCCCCAAACCTATAACCCTCCCGTCCCCCTCCCCTCGTATGTATTTTATATTCCTTGGATTCTAATTATTGTTCTTCTTGTTCTTTTATATCCAGATTTTTACACTATTTTGCTGTGACCCCTGATGAAGCCTTTTCAAGGACGAAACGTGTCCTAGTCCTACAATCTTTCCACGTATCAACTGTATCCCTATCCAAAATTACCTGAGATTTGTGCTATATGAATATATGCTGTTCATCTGGGCTTTTCTGGTTATATTGATGTATTAAATATATGGGTTTTATACACATCTATTTTTTTCTTTTATCCACCAGCACTCACTTCAATACACTCCCAGTTCTATTGCCTCTCTTCGCGGGTCCTTTGGGACCGACCCATTGAAGTTCAGAGCAGCTCTGTCTCTTGTCCTGTCCCCCTCTTACCTTTTACCCCCTCTTACCTTTTACCCCCTCTTACCTTTTACCCCCTCTTTTTCTCCCCACCCCCTCTGGCGCAGACATATACACACTCCTGATCATCTATTGTATCTTCTCTAGAGTTGCCATCTCATGCTCCTCTCAGGAGTCATGCTACCTGATCCAGCATGGAACCTCTTTGATGACATCACTTATTCTCCACTGTGAATACTGCCTATTTTCCTGCGAATTATTTACTGTTGACTCCAATCCTTACAGCATGCAGTGAGCATGATAGGAGTTGTAGTCATCAGCTGTGGAGTGGAGAACAAGTTATCATCAATGAGATCCCAGCCCTGGACAAGGGAGGACAGACCCATGTACATGAAGAACTCAAAAGACTAACGAAGAGCTGTGCACGAGGTGATTGCTATGGTCACACAGGAGTTGCGAAATCTATTATTTTTTCTTTTCTTTATAATTCTATTCTATTATTCACGCCACCAGGCAGAACATCCATGCTTGCCCTTGCAAAAGGTGTGAACTCAAGGGCAAAACAATCATGGTCACAGGGGTCACCCCGTCAAACTAGGAAACAGGGCACCCTTGTGACCACCTGCCTATTGCTGTTTTACAAAGGTATGGTCTCATTTATACACTGTCACCAGGATATACAGTTGAGAACCAGGAAAGAGTGGCTGCTGCAATATGGCACTAAAGTGACATCAACAAAAATGGCACAGAGGAAAGTGATATGAGAAAAATGGCACAGTGAAAAGTGATATGAGTAAAAATGGCATAGTGAAAAGTGATATGAGTAAAAATGGCACAGTGAAAAGTGATATGAGTAAAAATGGCACAGTGAAAAGTGATGCGAGTAAAAATTGCACAGTGAAAAGTGATATGAGTAAAAATTGCACAGCGAAAAGTGATATGAGTAAAAATGGCACAGTGAAAAGTGATGCGAGTAAAAATGGCACAGTGAAAAGTGATGTGAGTAAAAATGGCAGAGTGGAAAGTAATATGGGATAAAAAGACAGTGAATGCATGGTGGGTTAGGTGGACTACCAATTTTGACATAGGGATCCAGTGGTTTCTAATTGCACCCCTGTAAGGACTGCAAATAGTCTCCAGCGTAATAGCTGCAATTCTCATCAACAACTGGGGAACAATCCCTATGATGATGTCACTCTGTGACTGAGAGGATGATTGATCATGGCTTAACTGAGCTCCTGAAACGCAACCCCAATCTGAGGTATTTCTGAATTGCTTACGTTATATATTGGAAACTATAGATCACTGAATAACATTTTTATATGGCCATTGATATTAATAATCGTTTGTTGCCTTTACTCACTGTTTATCAGGGTAGGATTCAACCATATAGCTCACTGTTTCAGCCTTCCAAACCCTCTGTACATAGAGTTGAATGAGAGCATGTGCATGCTCCATCATAGGGAGTGAGCTGTGTGATGCACATGAACACTGCATCATCCCTTGTTTTTCATGGTATAAATGATGAGCTCTAGAACATCAGCACTCTTCAGGGATGGCTTGTGATCGGTGGCCAGGAACAAAAAGTGGCATTTTGGTGCTTGCGTCTTCTGGGACAGACATAAATCGCAATGTATGTTACGCAGCAATCATTGCTCTACTAGATATAAATGGCATGAAGAGGGAGAGAGAGAGACAGACATAGATGGTGTGGGGAGAAAGAGACAGACATGGATGGCGTGGGGAGAGAGAGAGACAGACATGGATGGTGTGTGGAGATAGAGAGACAGATGGCATGGGGAGAGAGAGAGAAACAGACATGGATGGCATGGGGAGAGAGAGACAGACATGGATGGCGCAGGGAGAGAGAGAGACAGACATGGATGGCATGGGGGGAGAGAGAGACAGACATGGATGGCTTAGGGAAAGAGAGACAGACATGGATGGTGTGGGGAGAGAGAGACAGACATGGATGGCATGGGGAGAGGGACAGACATGGATGGTGTGGGGAGAGAGAAACAGACATGGATGGCATGGGGAGAAAGAGACATAGTAACATGCCACAGCCAGATAGCCCAGTAATACGTCACAGCCTACTTGCCCAGTAATATGCCACAGCCAGTATTCCAAGTAATATGCCACAGCCTGATTGCCCAGTAGTATGCCACAGCCAGATAGCCCAGTAATATGCCACAGCCAGATAGCCCAGTAATACGTCACAGCCTACTTGCCCAGTAATATGCCACAGCCAGTATGCCAAGTAATATGCCACAGCCTTATTTCCCTGTAGTATGCCACAGCCAGATAGCCCAGTAATATGCCACAGCCTACTTTCCCAGTAATATGCCACAGCCTGATTGCCCAGTAATATGCCACAGCCAGTATGCCCAGTAATATGCCACAGCCAGTATGCCCAGTAATACGACACAGCCCGATTGTCCAATAATACACTACAGCCTGATGGCCCAGTAATGTCACAGCCTGATTGCCCAGTATTATGTCACAGCCAGATAGCCCAGTAATATGCCCAGTAATATGCCACAGCCTGTTAGCCCAGTAATATGCCACAGCAAATATGCCCAGTAATATGCCACAGCCTGTTTGCCCAGTAATATGCACAGTGTCATAGCCGGCTAAAGAAAAAAAAAAGTAAAAAAAAAAAAGTAAAAAAAAAAAAGCTGCACCATTGATTGTGTAGGCTGATGTGAGTGTTAGCTCACACAGCCATGCACATGGTCACGTGACATCCATTTTCCTGGGATGCAACATTCAATTTTCCTGGGACTGTCCTGCGATCGCGATATTTGCACTACACATGACATTTTGCTGGGACTGTCCCAGCAAATCAGGGACAGTTGGCAACTATGCCTCATGCTTATCCCATGTATGATGTAGTGACGTCTATTCCTGGGGTTAGTTTTCTCCTAGCCCGCAATGGATATCAGCCAGAGTCCCAAATAATTCACTGTCTCGCCTGCTCTTTGTCCCACAGTTGTAGGTACAGCAGTAAAAACGAAGAACCTTTATTCCAGGGAATAGCAGGCTTTTTATACAGTAAAATATCAGATAACGTTTGAACAATAGGTAATGTTGACAGTTAAACTTATCAGCTCTATCGGTACTACAATAACACAATAACACAAACCCAAAGACTCAACCAGAGGGAGGTTATGACTGTTATAGGTGAAGATCTGTATCAATATCTTAATTTTATCTCTTCAAGTATCCAGTCTCTGAACTCCACTGTTTCAGGTACCGACTGTACCCCTTGATGTATAAATTTAGAAATATATATAGATGAATGGGTCTTACATTTCAAGGAATACTCCGGTATGCCAGTAGTTGCGTCAGTTGTGGCTCAGGTGGAAGGGTGTCTAAAACCGTGAGCATTTCCCTGTGGTATATCCTGGGCTACAATGGAAAAAAGGACAAAACGTATCAAGGGAGTAGAACCTTCTTTGTTACAGCGTTTGAGATAGGGAGCGTGATTAACATCAGACTGCAACAAACAGAAACAGGCAAGACAGGTGGATATTGTTAATCTATTGTTACAATAAAACATGACTAGATGTATTAAAGTTTATTCATATGACAGTTCCCTTTCTGAAGTCTGGTGACACACACACAACACTACCTACCTGTACTCCACATGCTAAATACCCAACATCACTCATTAACAGATGGTTAGTTGATTTCATGGTGACTAAATAGTAAACTTGTGTACTGACAATAACCAGGCCTTAACCTGAATGTCATGTGCCTTTAAAGCCACCAGAGGCGATCAAGAATCATCTCTGGAGATCAGATGATGTTGCTGTGACCCGGTAACACTGAAAATCCCACTCAAGCAAGAGCTTCCAACACGGCAGATCTCCACTTCCGTCACTCTGTTGTAGTCTGCAATATTACCCCCCCCCCCCCCCCCCAAAAAAAAGCAAGTAAAAATTTAGAGTTAGGGTTACAGTAAGGGTCAGAGTTAGAATTAGGGTTAGGTTTAGGATTTAGTTGATCATCGGGGTTGGTGTCAAAAGGTCATGGTTAGGGGGAAATTGTTAGAGGAAAAAATGCTACTTTAGGTTATTGCCCTATAACATGCAAAAAAAAAACAACAAAAGAAAACATGTAAACATGGCATATATCAAAACTCAGGACAAATAGAAACTATCTTATTTTTTCCACCTTTATGCATTGACTTGCAAAATACTTGGAAACCAGAGAATATTTGAACATCTCGTTCCTGGTTAAGCACTGCTATCATTAGTGAAAAGTCAATTATTGTGAATTGACAGTACTGTCAAGTACTGTCAATATAGCAGAGTTAGAAACCAAGGTCTATATACAGAACTGTTAACTGTAGAAAAATGACAATAGGGTTTCAATAATAAGGTCGAAATACCTGAGGAAATATTCTCAAACTCACATTTTTTTTAACTCTGCTAATGTTACTTGATTTTTGCAGTTTAGTTTTCCATTCATCACAGCTCACTTTTTATCGGAGTTGGAATATATTTTTTTTTATATATATGCATATATTTATAATATATATATTTCAAATTCACTATATCTGGGGGGAAAAGGTATGTCTTAACTGTGTAAAATTCCTTTATTTCTCCAATACCGTTTAATTCTAGATCAATCATGTAAGTAAAAACAATGACCACAGGTTGTTTCGAACAAGAATAAACAAGAAATAGTTGTTCATCTTTGGTATCGTGTCATCAGCGTTAGGCCATATTTTGCTAATATGTTTAGAAACTACAGGAATCATTGTCTGATTACATTTTACGATATCTATAAATAAGAGAGCTTCATCTCAATGGGATATGTCACAGCGAACTGTATACGTATTAATCTCTGCATCAGTTCAGAGCCGCGGATGATTATTATTAATCACTGCATAGCTGACATTGGAATCCTCTTCTCGGAATGAAAGCCATTGCACAGGAAGTCAGTGTACGAGATCACTTTTAACTATTACTCTGCCAAAAGCTGGAAATAGAAGCAGTGTTTCATGTCTATCACTTGAGTCGTCTTTTGATAAGTCTACTATTTAACCCCTTCGTGACGCAAGGTGCTTGCATCCCAAACGACGCAAGCACCAAAACGTCACGATTGGTTCCTGGCCACTGATCACAAGGTGATCGGCAGCCAGGAACACTCTTGCAGAGACCCGGTCAGGCCCTGTGGGTCCCTACAAAAAAATCGCGAGACCTCCGGATGTCACGTGTGACGTCACGGAGGCGTGCCCGAACGCGGAAGTTCGGGCACCGCACGATTTGGAGAAATGTAGCCGGTGCTCGCTTTGCCTGAAGCGGGATCCGAAAACAGCTCGTCGCGGGGAGCCACGATGAGCTGTTTAGTACAGGTCGTACTATGCCGTCCTAACGACTTTAAGGCACTTAAAGTCAGGACGGCATAGTACGTCCTAATGTCGGGAAGGGGTAAAACAACCAACAACAAAAACGCATAGTAAGGGAGATGACATGCATGCAGCACAGGGGCAGACTTCAGTGTGCTGCCTTTATATTACATTACCATTTATTTATATAGCGCCTACAATTTACATAGCGCTAGATACAGAGCAACATATTACGTTACACAAACTAGAACAGACTGGTACGTCAGGTGGAGAGCTCTGCTCACACAGCTTACAATCTAGAGGTAATGGGGTACATGAAGCGCATAAGGGGAATGAAGAGGACAGAGGGAATGTAGCTGTAGTAACAGTAGTGTGGATGGTTGGCACTAGCTGGGTTTGGCCAAAGATTAATTGCGTGTGTTTTCCAGCTGGATGAGTTGTAAACTACCTGATCCTAGCAGTGATTGAGGACAGCAAGAGGTCATGCAGGGAAGTATCGTTTAAGGGAGGCAATGTATGGAGGCGCCGAGGAATTGAGGGCTTTGTAGGTTAAAGACAGAATTTAACATTTTATCCTAGAGCAGATGAGGAGCCAGACGAGCAAGAAAGATGAGTCTGGCAGCTGTGTTTTGAATAGATTGCAGGGGAGAAAGACCAGCCAGAGGTAGTCCAGTCAGAGGAAGTCACACTTGCACACACAGTCACACTTGCACAGTCACAAATATACACACATAATGAGAAGTACATGCACAAAGTCACACATACAGTGGCGTCCCAAGGGGAGGGAAGGGGGTACGTACCGCACCGGGTGACACCTCCAGCGGGGGTGACACCACTGCTGCCAGCATCCCCCTGCACCGCATTGTGCTGTTGTACTTTTATTTATTTTTTCTGGCAGCCATATCCGCTCTATTCGGCCGCTGGAAAAAAAAAAAGGAAAAAAAAAAAAGTCCCTGCGACCGGATGTGACGTTAAGTCACATCGAGTGTCTGTGTTTCCCTCCTCCGTGCAGGAGGGAAGACTGCATGGAGGAGGCGTCCATTCGGGGACACGGAGCATCAGACAGGCGGTAAATACTGGTGAAGGGGGGAGGAGGGTGGAAAAAAACGATCACTGTAACCACACAATATTAGTGGATGGCACAATAATACAGACATTTGAATGGCACAATAATACAGACATTTGAATGGCACAATATTACAGGTATTTGAATGGCACAATATTATAGGCATTTGAATGGCACAATAATACAGACATTTGAATGGCACAATAATACAGGGATCTGAATGGCACAATATTACAGGCATTTGAATGGCACAATAATACAGGCATCTGAATGACACAATATTATAGGCATTTGAATGGCACAATATTACAGGCATTTGAATGGCACAATAATACAGGCATCTGAATGGCACAATATTACAGGCATTTGAATGGCACAATATTAAAGGCATTTGAATGGTACAATAATACAGGCATCTAAATGGCACAATATTACAGGCATTTGAATGGCACGATAACACAGGTATCTGAATGGCACAATATAACTGGCACCTGAATGACACAATAATGACGGCATTTGAATGGCACAATAATACAGGCATCTGAATGACACAATATTATAGGCATTTGAATGGCACAATATTACAGGCATTTGAATGGCACAATAATACAGGCATCTGAATGGCACAATATTACAGGCATTTGAATGGCACAATATTAAAGGCATTTGAATGGTACAATAATACAGGCATCTAAATGGCACAATATTACAGGCATTTGAATGGCACGATAACACAGGTATCTGAATGGCACAATATAACTGGCACCTGAATGACACAATAATGACGGCATTTGAATGGCACAATAATACAGGCATCTGAATGGCAAAATATTACTGACATCTTAATGGCACAATATTACTGGCATCTTGATGGCACAATATTAATGGCATCTTAATGGCACAATCTTACTGGCATCTGAATGACACAATATTACTGGCATCTGAATGGCACAATATTGCTGGCATCTGAATGGCACAATAATACAGGCATCTGAATGTCACAATATTACTGTCATCTTGATGGCACAATCTTACTGGCATCTTAATGGCACAATCTTACTGGCATCTGAATGGCACAATCTTACTGGCATCTGAATGGCACAATATTACTGGCATATTAGGCAAATTGTCTGGCTTATTAACAGCAAAATAGTACTGGCATATTATTATTGTGTGTGACATAATTTGTGGGGCTCCTGTATGTGGCATATTTAATGGGCCATCTGACTGGCATTACTAAGGAATCTGTTTGGCATGGTATTGGAGGAAATCCAGAGGGGTGACACCAACCCTAGTGACGCCTCTGCTCATAGGACCTACCATGATAAATGAATTGGATTGTGTCTGTGTGTATATGTATCCTACATACTGCAGGGCTGCAATTTTCATGCTCTTTCTGCAGCATGTGGAACAAATATGTGTCCCTGGAAACATGGCCGATGTTGGCAACTATGTCACTGCACTGACTGCAGGAAAAGTTTTTTGATACTTTTTTGGAATTTGACTACCACCTACTGGTAACTATGTGTATTTGTCTTTTAAAAAAACTTTGAATGCTTTGCACTATTTTCCTAGCTGCATCTGTTGGTGTGACTCTATTACCAATAAGTACAATGTGATTTTAATTGTATTTAAACGTGGGCTGTAGTAATACCATTCTTGAGGCATCTTTTGATGAAGCCCAAGCGTGCGAAACGCGCTGTGTGTGCCCATACCAGGTCACTGACCGCCATGCTACCATACTTCTATTGTGCCTGTTAATGGTATTTATTTTCATTTGTATTTGTTCATGCCGCTGAATTATTTTTAATGGTCCATGGACCTATAATAACATTGTGATATTATTACATTATTACACCAGTCTGGATCCTGTGTGCTCACGGAATATTGTTGTTTATAAGTATGTGGAGATGTGGAGAGAATTGCTCAGTTTGGAGCACCGACTACAGACTAAAAAAACACTGATTTGGAGCTCACTAGAATATATATATTGTACATTTTGTATTTTTTTTCATCACACACAGAAGATTAAAAAAAAACATTAATATAGGTCTTATGTAAAATAAAGGAAAAACATTTGAAAACAAAAGTATATTTCTTTTTATTATTATCCAAATCATGTAATATTCCAGTCACTCACATTGGTTGAATTGGCACATGGATCCCATGTGAGCAGTAACGCCACGTCAGGGCTTCAACCCTTGTTACTGTCCATTCACACACAGAAGCGCTCAGCATACTTTTTAGGGGATGGGACTCTTCATCGCGGCTGCTTCCGTGAAGCCGCTTCGCCGCCGACTCTGCAGCACAACACAGATCGTCGCTGGAGATTTCATCGCGGGACATTTCTTCGCTAAAGGTAAGTATTTTACCTATTTTAGTATTAGGGTGCTTAGAATTAGGGTTTAGATGTTTAGAATTAGGGTTTAGGGGGTTCATTTTAGTATTAGGGTTTAAGGGGTTAATTTTAGTATTAGGGTTTAGGGGATTAGTATTAGGGGTCGGGGGTTAGTATTAGGGTTTAGAGGGTTAGTGTTAGGGGTCGGGGGTTAGTATTAGGGTTTAGGGGGTTAGTATTAGGGGTCGGGTTAGTATTAGGGTTTGGGGGTTAATTTTAGTATTTGGGTTAATTTTAGTATTGGGGTTATTTTTAGTATTGGGGTTTGGTAATCATTTATTAGGAGGGGGTTATTTTCGTTTTACTTTTACATTTGTAAGAGCTGACAGTTCAGCGCTGAACTGTCAGCCTTTACATAGCCGCGGCCGCGATGAAACGGCTGCGTTATTCTTCATTGCTGACAGTTCAGCATTCTAACTGCCGCGCTGAACTGTCAGTGATGAAGATGCGGCGAACAAGTGTCCTAGACCCTACTTTTCATGCATCAGCACTTTATCTCTGCGTAAAAATTGTCGAGATCCTTCGCGCATGCACGCTGCCTAACTGTGTGTTATGTTTCTCGAGGTCCTTCGCCAGCTGAGAGAGGGAGGTCTGTGCTTGTGTACATGCGCAGCACGCGAAGTTGTGATCAGCCAGCTGATGGTGCGTCACCAGAAGTGATGATCTTGAGCATTTTTATGTCTAGAGAAATATTTCAGAACACCTGTTTCTTACACTTTTGAAGCCGCTGTGCAAAAAGGCAGAATTCAGAAATCACCGCAGCTTCAAAACCAGTCCCATGTTACTGGAGGAAACTGTACGTAATCTCTTAACCTGTAAGGAGCTCATCACCAGCTGCTCATACCCCATCCTCCCCCTCAGTGGATAGCTGGTAATACCCCATCCTCCCCCTCAGTGGATAGCTGGTAATACCCCATCCTCCCCCTCAGTGGATAGCTGGTAATACCCCATCCTGGCCCCCAGGGCAATATTACCAAACTGCCAAAGATTAACATTTTATTGGATATAGAAAGAAGCTGTAATGAAGAATAGAGTTTGTATGCAAAAGATTAGATTCCTGGTGCTCCACCACCATCACCAGTTTCAAGCATTACCGAAAAGTAGAGATTCCCGATGCTCCACCAGGGTCACCAACTTCTACCAGTATCCTACAAAAAGAGGAACCATCTTGAATGCTTCTGAAGGAATGAACAAAGATCAGCCAAGCCAGATAAGGCGCAGTAGCTTTTGGCCTGTATTCGGAGATGACGTTCCCAAGTAGAGCCATTAATGTAAATAAACGTGTTAGATATTAGTGGAACAATGTTTTTTTTTCTAAAAATTCAAGCTTTAGCTTCTGATTTGAGAACAACTTCTGTTGGAAGCCTGGTGATGGGTAAATTATTTTCTTAGCAATATCTCAACACAGTAAAAATGTACTGTTGGGTGACTGCCTCATACAATTTGCAATATGTACATGAAAAAGAAAATAAACCATACGTTCTCCCCTAGATGAGGGGTCCTCCAACATCTCCAGGGATTTGTAACTATGATCATTGTCTGTTAAAGGTGGAATTCAAATATAGTAAGCATTGAAAATAAATGGACTATAAAGCATTACAAACATGGTCTCTTTCTCCCAATAATTCACATGCTCATCATGCGCAGCCAAACACAGTACTGCAAAATAAATCTTAGGTGTTTTATTCAGTGCAAAAACCTAACATGCTCAGCCATAATAAAAGTAAATAAGTATTCGTTGTCAACTTTTTGAAATTGCTCATCATGCTCAGCCAGTCACCGTCCTGCAGTGAACACATTGCCGGTTTTTACACAACCATTTCCTCTGCATGAAAACTCCTATCATGCTCAGCCATAAGATAACTAAATATTTGTTATTTTTCAAAATATTTCCCATGCTCAGCCAGTCACAGTGCAGGTTGTTCCGCAACCGTTTAATCTGCATCAAAACTCCTATAATGCTCAGCCAGAGTGTAACCTAAACAAGGAACCTTTCATTTCATGTTCATTACGCTCAGACAGTCACGGTCCTGCAAAACAGCATGCATGTTTCTAACACAGCAGGTGGTCTATATGAAAACTCCCATCATGCTCAGTCTTATGCACCAGGAAAATACTAGTGTGGGGAATGCATTCCTGCATGTAAAATATTTGATTTATTCTGCAAACAGCCTTAACTTGGCATATCATGGCAAAATCAGCAGAAATATATAAACTTGGAATATTATGGCAAAATAATCAGCAATATATAAATTTGGAATATCATGGCAAAATAATCAGAAACATATAAACTTGGAATATTATGGCAAAATAATCAGCAACATATAAACTTGGAATATTATGGCAAAATAATCAGCAATATAGAAACTTGGAATATTATGGCAAATTAATCAGCAATATAGAAACTTGGAATATTAGGGCAAATTAATCAGCAATATAGAAACTTGAAATATTATGGCAAATTAATCAGCAATATATAAACTTGGAATATTATGGCAAAATAATCAGCAATATATAAACTTGGAATATTATGGCAAATTAATCAGCAATATATAAACTTGGCATATTATGGCAAATTAATCAGCAATATAGAAACTTGGAATATTATGGCAAATTAATCAGCAATATAGAAACTTGGAATATTATGGCAAATTAATCAGCAATATAGAAACTTGGAATATTATGGCAAAATAATCAGCAATATATAAACTTGGCATATTATGGCAAATTAATCAGCAATATAGAAACTTGGAATATTATGGCAAATTAATCAGCAATATAGAAACTTGGAATATTATGGCAAATTAATCAGCAATATAGAAACTTGGAATATTATGGCAAAATAATCAGCAATATATAAACTTGGAATATTATGGCAAATTAATCAGCAATATATAAACTTGGCATATTATGGCAAAATAATCAGCAATATAGAAACTTGGAATATTATGGCAAATTAATCAGCAATATATAAACTTGGCATATTATGGCAAAATAATCAGCAACATATGAACTTGGAATATTATGGCAAAATAATCAGCAACATATGAACTTGGAATATTATGGCAAATTAATCAGCAATATAGAAACTTGGAATATTATGGCAGAGTGGTTAAAAGGCCACATTTGAGAGGTGCCCTCTTTGGTTTTCCAACTTGGAATTTTTGCAGAAAACCCGTGCCCATTTGGGACATTTTAGAAGCCAGAAAGTGTATTCTACTCCACAAAGCCATATATTTTTGAAAACTAGACACCCTAGGGTATTTCAAATGGTAGTATTTTAACACTTTCCATGCACTAATTATACTACCAGCCTATGTCAATGTTTTGGGTAGTAATTTTTTTTCACATACATAGTACTTTGGGCATGAATTCACAGATCCTGTTATATGTCAGTGCCAAACAACACCTCAATATGTGTTCAGCAACATCTCCTGAGTACAGGGATACCACCCATGTGTAGGTTGGTTAGGTTAATTGGGGGTTAAAAGGCCACATTTGAGAGGTGCGCTTTTTGGTTTTCCAACTTGGAATTCTGACATGCAGAAAACCTGCGCCCATGTCCCATTTGGGACATTTTTGAAGCCAGAATGTGTATTTTACCCCACAAAACCATACATTTTTGCAAACTAGACACCCTAGGGTATTTCAAATGGTAGTATTTTAACACTTTCCATGCACTAATTCTACCACCAGCCTTTGTTAAATTTTAGGTTAGTAATTTTTTAATGTTTTGTTTCCACATACATTGCACTTTGGCACTGACACATAACAGGATCTGTGAATTCATGCTGAACAACACCTCAATATGTGTTCAGCAACATCTGAGTACAGGGATACCACGCATGCATAGGTTTGTTGGGTTGTTTAGGTGCTAAAAGGCCACATTTAGGGGGTGTGCATTTCCAACTTGGAATTTTGACATGTAGTCAGCCTGCGCCCATGTACCATTTGGGACACTTTTGAAGCCTGTCAAAGTATTTTACCCCATCAAACCATAGATTTTGGAAAACTAGACATCCTAGTGTATTTAAAATTGTGGTATTTTAACAAGAACTAATTCTACCACCAACCTATGTCAAAGGGTTGGGATGTCATTTTTTCCCCACGACATGTGCAGACATCCTCCATGCTGCCGGTCCGTCATAATATACAGAAGTGTTGGGCAGCATGGAGGATGTCTGCTCTATTCTGCAGACATCCCCCGGCTGCCCAAATCTCCATGGTGGCTAATGGAGGCAGCTGGAGGATGTCTGCACGATATGCACATTGGCTTCATAATAGAAGTCCCGACGGACGTGCCGGGCGGCAGCGGAGGATGTCTGCGCGCATTGTTAGCGAGGGGGATCCAGGTCCCCTGCAGCTCTGCAGGGAATTTGGATCCCAGTCTTATAGTGTGACCTCGATTTGAGGTCAGACTATAAGATGACCTCGAATATAAGACAAAGGTTCTTTTTCCGAGCATTTGCTCTGAAAAAAACCTTGTCTTATATTCTAGCAAATACGGTAAGTTGTTTATTATCCTTGGTTACAGTCAGAGTGGTAGGTGAGCTCCACCTGTTTTTGATTTCAAGATGTCTCAGATGTGTGGTCAATGGAGACATAGACCTTCTCCATATAACCAATTTAGACGGAAGGTCCTCGAATAATTTCATAGCGTTTCCAACGTATTGGACAAGTGATAGGTTTCTTGAGGCTTGTAGGAATGTCAATTTGTCCGTGATACTACGAGGTTTGTGTACGACATCACGGGGTGCTTGGTAAGGGGCTCTTTTAGCCTTCCGGATTCTATAGCAGTTCACTATGACATGTTCACCTACCTCCAAATCTGGGCAAAGTAAGCCAAGCATAAAAGCTCGGAGTGCGGCGGGCCCGACCACCTCTGGCATGCCTCGTAGTCGCAGCTTCGATTGTCTGGCTTCAACGTCCAGAAGTAGAACTTGGGTTTGTAAGCGATGAGTCTATTCAGTTATTAGACTGACCCGGTCTTTGGTATCTGCTAATTCAGTCTTGGCCAGCATCGAGGCAGACATTGTGTGGAGCGAGGTTACCTCTGCTTTCATGGTCAACATTTTGGCCTTCAAGACCCCCTGGAGGTCTAAAAAGAGTTTATGGATGTCACCCTTCATTGAGGGACAGTTATCGTATGTGGGATCAGGTAGCCTTTTAAAGAGCGTTTCAAGCCGCGGAGCTATTGAATCTTCTGAGGATTCTTCCAATTCGCTTGGATGTGCTGCTTGAGTTACCCTGGGCGTGTTCTGCGTAGGAGCCTATTCAATAAGGAGCCTATATTCAGGCATGTTCGGACGATTCAGCTGGCCAGATTTCTTAATCTTGCGCCCCATGGTGTCAGTAGGTCAAGATGTAAGTTTTCCTAGTTTTTTGGCTGGTTCGGCCATCAAAGGTCAGGATTTGTCGATATCTCAGACAGAGCTCTGATCAAGTGCGTCCAACTGCATCATAAGTTAGCTCCGCCCCCAATGGTAGGTGTATTTTAACAGTGAGAGGCAGAATTACAAAAAAAAAATCCAGAAAAATGCATGACAAAAAAGTTCTAAATGTCAATTATTCAATAAGTATTTGATCCCCTATCAATCAGCAAGATTTCTGGCTCCCAGGTGTCTTTTACACAGGTAACGAGCTGAGATTAGGAGCACTCTCTTAAAGGTAGTGCTCCTAATCTTAGCTCATTACCTGTATAAAAGACACCTGTCCACAGAAGAAATCAATCAATCAGATTCCAAACACTTCACCATCGCCAAGACCAAAGAGCTGTTCAAGGAGGTCAGGGACAAGATTGTAGACCTACACAAAGCTGGAATGGGCTACAAGATCATCGCCAAGCAGCTTGGTGTTCTCAGGTGACAACAGAAAATTAAGTCTGTTCAAAAGAGCATAGATGTGTATACTACTACAAATGCCTTAATAAACAAAGCGAAAAAACAAATGGACAATTACAAAACCTGACTACACTTGCACATAAACTCCTATAAAACAAAAACAGCAAGAAAATGAATATAATATAGAATATAAACATAAAGAACTACAAATAAATGAATATAATCAAAACGATAAGATGGATATGTATATAGCTGAAGCAAGAGAATGAAATAAAATAAAGAAAAAATCTAAACATGTCTCGGAGGAAGTAGATTTCAGTATCTCTAAAAGGCAAAATAAGATCAGAAACATTTAAATACACACAGAATAAAACATATATATATTAATAATAATTAAAAAAAAAAGTATAAAACACAAATAGTAGCAAGCTAACAATAGTAGCTAAACGAAACATACCAGTAATAAAAATAAAGATTACTAATCAATATTTTATTGGCATGGTAATAGGATTGTAATTATTAAAATATGCTATTATGGCAAAAATGGTGCAATTACCACATAAAATACACATATTGCATACTCCATTTAGTAACCCCAATAAAAGTTAAGGAACGGCTACATATAAATACATAATCATATATCATTTTTATACATCATCATAACCACTGCTGTGGTTTAACAATGCCATTGATGTCATGCCAGCTATAGGTTGGCCTCACATCACTGGTTATTGTTAACCGTCAACAGCTGTTAGGTTATTTGTACCCTCCTGCCACCAAGACATGTGTATCATGGTACCATTTCATGCAGGGCCGCCACCAGGAATTTCAGGGCCCCTTACTGAACAAATTTTCTTTTTCATTATGTGCCCCCCTCCACCCCCCCTTCCCCAGTACTTACCTCCTTGCTGCTGTCTCCCGGTGCTCTGGGAAGAGTTCTGCGATCCCCTCCAGCCACGCGGCTTCAATAAAGTTTGTTTAAAAAAAAAAGCGACCTGAGTACCTTGGTCGCATTTTTTTTTTTGACAAACTTTATTGAAGCCGCTCAGCTGGAGGGGAGTGCAGAACGCTTCCCTCACAGCTGCGGACCGGCTTAAAAGAGGGGGTGGATTGGAATTTTTTTTTCCCCCTTGGCATGACATGGACCCGCCGGGCCCGGGATGCCAGTATCGACCATCACCCCCTGATGGCGGGCCTGATTTCATGTCCACAGTGGACAATTGTACATTGCCAAACAAAGTGGCCATTCTCAATTTTGAAATAAAATGGTACAGTGATACAAATGGGAGGGAAAATATAAACTAACAGATGTTGAGGTTGAACAATAAACGGTGATTGTTATACCACAAGAACTGTTTTGAAGATGTATAAAATTATATTATTGGGGTTTCTAAGTACCGTGTGTGATATGTATTTTTTATTACATGATGTGTTCACTGACGTGGTAATTGCACCACCTATGCTTGAAAAGCAGCATATTTTAATATTAAATTACAATCATTCATTTTCTAGTAATTAATATGCTATTATGGCATGTTAAAACTATTACTGTGCCAATGATGCATTGAATTTTAAAATGTTTATTATGAATTAGTTATTTATTATTTTTTTAAAATGTAACATTTTTACTCAATATTACATTTTTAAAAATAACCCCTTAGTGATGTGATTTTTTGGGGGGCTGTGTCTTTCACTTGTAGACATTTCTGCATTGTTTGTGTTTAGCTGTAATCTAGATTTTTATTTTAGTGCACATTTGATATACTGGTTTTATCAGCATAAGAAGGGCTTTCTTCAGATACCATTATTTTCATCTTATCATATAATTCACTGCAAAAAAAAATATAAAATATGATGAGAAACACTTTTTCAAACTTTGGCTTGAATTTCCTTTTTACGCGTTTCAACGTTTTTGTCCCGAGTTTAGAAATATGCCATGTTTCATAGTTTTCTGCAAGTTATAGGAAAAAAATCAAAAGTATAATTTTTGGTTCCTATCCATTTTTTTTACCTTTTGTCCCCAATCCTAAATCTTATCCAAACCCTAATGTTACTCTAACCCTAACATTTATGCTAAAATAACCTTTTTGTGTTCCGTCTAGGGGCAGTTTTGCAATAGCAACAGAGTGACTTAAGTGACCACTACTCTCTTCCATCACTCTTAACCAGAAGAGGCCAGAGCCATATTGGAGGAAAGCGCCGTTCTCGATTATGGCGCCCATGTTCGCCCTGAGTGGTGTTTGCGATTCCTGATCGCATGAACCGCTTACTCCCCTGATGGTCATGCCAGGCACATGCTATGTCGGCAAGGGAAAGTCTGCCTGGACGTGCCTGACATGTCCAATGTTGTGAAGGACTTTTCTTTCAATTTCATTTTGCCAGCTAATATCTGGTGAATGGAACAGCTCGAAATTCAGCAATTTCCAACGATTTCAGGCCATCTTTTGGGACACGGGAGTCCAGCCCTTTAAGAGTAAGAGAAATCCATAGAATATCTCTGTCTGACCACCCCACCCCTACACCAAATGTGGCCAAAATCTGTCACAAAACGGCGGTAATTGCAAAACCGCAATTCGGCTTTATGCCGGTGATCTGACCCTGTTAGGGGCATAATGAGTCGACCCTTAAATTATTTGCTGACACAGTCCGTAATTACCAGACCTATACCTAAATAAATACATGTAAGCGTACTTAATTTGGATTAGTAACAGTGTATATCTCTTAAATTTCTTACTGCATTGTAACAGTAAGCAGAATTTATTATAAAAGACTGACAGACACAGTCCGTAATTACCAGACCTATACCTAAATAAATACATGTTAGCGTACTTAATTTGGATTAGTAACAGTGTATATCTCTTAAATTTCTTACTGCATTGTAACAGTAAGCAGAATTTATTATAAAAGACTGACAGGCACAGACAGATAAACCAACAAAATATCAAATAGCACAGCCTTATAGTGCCATCCAAACAAGGCAAAAATAAATAAATAAAAATACAATTTCTGGAGCAATGTATTAATAATATTAATAATGATGATGAAGTAAGCACAAGTGACATAAAACTGACAGGCTAATCCCCATTATTTGTTTAGTTATTACATATTTGCACATTTATTTATAAACCTGCCAATTGTACATATATTAAAGCACTAGGCTGGTTGAAAAATAATTTTAGCGTGATCAAAGCAAGTTTAGTAAATACGCTGGGGGGAAAAAAACCCCGGAACAAACATCATGTTCGCGTGAATAACGCGTGAAGTAATAATGTTGTCATACAAATGAAGTGTGGGGTTTGCAACGGTACAGTGACTCGTGCGGGAAGCCGGTGGGCCAGTTGCCCCCGATTGATGTGAGGAGGGGGGCGAGTAAGGAGGAGGAGGAGGAGAAAAATGGCGGCTCTGTGACAAACACACAGGGCCCGGGCACAGAGGGCGGAGACACCGGCGTTCTGCGAAGAGCGGCTGCGGTGGCCGGCATTACGGCACCGAGGCCGGGCCTCCATTTCCTAACCTCCCGCCGGGGCTGAACTCTTGAGAAGAAAGCTGGCACCCGACTGAACCCCCGCGGCGGGGACTCTAGGATAGGCCGCGGTTCCCGGGCCGCACTTTGCAGTAAGGCGGGGGGGGGGGGGGAATTGACAGGAGCAGCTACGGGAATCACGAAAGCCCGCGAATCGGGCCCTGCCAATCGTACTACGGGGGACAGCAGAGCCCCCGGAGCGGGCCCTGCTGACTGTGTCAACGGGCGCGGTGCGGGAGCCCGGAAAGGTTTGAGCATTTTTCCGCGCCGATCGGGTGTCGCACAGTCCCGCAAAGTTGGCACGGTACATCGAGGTACGAGCGTGAGGAGACGCCGAGGATTGTGGGCTGTTACCGGGGATTTGACTGCCAGGAAAGCCCGGGGATTCAGGCCTGCTGCACAAATAACGGGCGGTAGGAAAAACCGGGAATTGGTTTCAGGATCTCGAAAAAAGGCCGCCAGGAAAGGCCGCGGGTTCGGACCTACTGACCGGAGTGCGGGTGTCAGGAAAAGTCGAGGATCTGGTTCAGCTGACGGGGTGACGAGTGCTAGGAGAGCCCGGACATTAAGGCCCTCACACCGGTGTGCAAGGGCAAGAAAAGGCCGAGAATCGGGCCTGCTAAGGTCCAGCAGAGGCAGGATGACTGACACCCGGCGGCGGGTGAAGGTCTATACCTTGAACGAGGACAGGCAATGGGATGACCGGGGCACGGGCCATGTGTCCTCTGGCTATGTGGAAAGGCTGAAGGGCATGTCTCTACTCGTCAGGGCCGAGAGCGACGGTGAGTGGAGGGAACGCCATACTATGCACACTATAATGTACACTAATGCAGCCTGCACTTACTCTAAGGTGGACACACTCACTATAATGTACACTAATGCAGCCTGCACTTACTCTAAGGTGGACACACTCACTATAATGTACACTAATGCAGCCTGCACTTACTCTAAGGTGGACACACTCACTATAATGTACACTAATGCAGCCTGCACTTACTCTAAGGTGGACACACTCACTATAATGTACACTAATGCAGCCTGCACTTACTCTAAGGTGGACACACTCACTATAATGTACACTAATGCAGCCTGCACTTACTCTAAGGTGGACACACTCACTATAATGTACACTAATGCAGCCTGCACTTACTCTAAGGTGGACACACTCACTATAATGTACACTAATGCAGCCTGCACTTACTCTAAGGTGGACACACTCACTATAATGTACACTAATGCAGCCTGCACTTACTCTAAGGTGGACACACTCACTATAATGTACACTAATGCAGCCTGCACTTACTCTAAGGTGGACACACTCACTATAATGTACACTAATGCAGCCTGCACTTACTCTAAGGTGGACACACTCACTATAATGTACACTAATGCAGCCTGCACTTACTCTAAGGTGGACACTCACTCCCGAGTAGGCACAAACACTCTGTACTAAATATTTTGGTGGGGATAGCAGTGTACTCAGAAAGTGTGCCTAATAGTGGGGTAAATTAACTTATGCACCAAAGTATGGTGATAACTCCTGACAAAAGTGTGCGCATGAAATTGCACAAAATATCGCTGACAACCTGTAAAAAAAGTGTAAATGTGCGCATTAAATTGCACAGAAATCACCGCCAACCTGTGGCTGGCTCTGTTTCAATTTCAGGTGAATAACACAGGTGTAATAGCTGTTTATATGACAAGCTATTGTGATTTTACACCTTTTTGTTTTTTACATCCTCCAGCGCCACACATGCCCTGTCTTTGCCCCCCTGGTTTACCGGCGCACCAATTCTGACTTTAACTCAAAGATTAGCACCTTTACCTCCTTGTAGTAACAGACTAATTGTATAAATTACTTTCAGGACCCTTGCTGCAATCAAAGGGACAGTCTAGTCCCCAAACTCACTTTGGTGCAAGATGAAGTTTACTGCTTGTATAGTGCACAGGCTTTTTTCCAGTGCGATTTGATGCAGGCATTCTGTATAAAGAACATTTTTAATATATGATGTAAGCCCTCCCCCCAGTGATTACTCTTCATGTTTACTGCAGGTTCGCCAGCACTGATTAAATTGACCCTAAGGATATAAAGTTTTGTTTCATTTAGTTAGTTCCAGTGCTGCTGAAATAGAATACATTGTATGGTGTGTGATAATCTTGCTTTTGTACACAGTAGGATCTCTTAACAGTGCAACACATTGTCTGATGACCTCACTAGAGAAACAGGATATTCCATTCATTTAAATGGCATTATTCTCGTTCGTTCGTGCAGCAAAAAAAAGTGAATTTACTTTTTTTTTTTTTTACTCGGCTAGTGTGGGCAGCCTTGGTTTGTTATTTGGAAGATGCATTTTGGCCATCAGACAGACCCTTTAACAATTTGATCCCTGTGGTCACTGTGTGCACAAACCTTCAAAAGTGCATGTAGGAGATGAAGATCCATGCTATAATACAGTCACATTGCATACTATGCAATAATTTCCTGATGTAGGTCACACTTACATACCATGTGGCTGCAGTGGGTGCTGTACACATGCTGCCTGTATGTATGTAAAATGTTATGTGTACTGATGTTGTAGGATAATTACTTCCAACATACAAAGCAAAAAATTCTCTTTTCATTTAGCAGCTTGTACATCATGCACGTTTGACATAAAGGACATTAAACAGATTTTATTACTTTACTGCTACTAGGAATATTTTCATTTCTTACAGCACTATACGTTTCTTACATAAGGGGCTCCTTATTCAAATTAAATCTGTTTTTTTTTTCTTTGCAAATAATAATGCTTATCTAGTGCAGTACTCTAGTTATGCCCGTGGCCTTCACATATAATGAATGCTGGGTCACAGTATGTGTGGGAATTATATATGTTTTTATGATACATATTGCCTTTTATTAGTCGCCTGAGCTATGATTTAACATGGTTAACAGTACACATGTTGTGAGATACAGTGTTACATACATAACAACTATACACAAGGCTATATTTAGCATCCACATTTGTTCAGCATCTAGCTAGTTATTTACACATAATTATTAGATGATAAGAAGTTTGATCTAATGTGTAAATATCTAGCCAGCATCACCAATATATCACTAGATTCTAATAATCT
Organism: Pelodytes ibericus; assembly: GCA_036172795.1. Taxonomy (NCBI): domain Eukaryota; kingdom Metazoa; phylum Chordata; class Amphibia; order Anura; family Pelodytidae; genus Pelodytes; species Pelodytes ibericus. The sequence goes on along the minus strand of CM069868.1, from coordinate 34,276,548 downwards.
TTGGTTAAGTGTTGTATTGGTGATGCCATGTACAACAGAACACAATAGTGAAGTTAAATACATTTTAAAAAGATCCATGGTTACGGTACATTAAATCCCATCGTCATGACAACAACCTAACACTGACAAGCTGTGAAACTGTGTGCACTCTTTTAGAATAGTGCTACTGCATTAAAAATAACACTGTGGAAATGCATCTTGTTTCGAAATACAAATATATGACATTCAATTTTTATATCATTTTTATCTTGACAGTTTTGGTTTTGTTGGTAAAACCTTTTAAAGGAAATGGCATAAACGCAATTTAGATCCTTTGGAAAAATTACTCAGCAGTTAAAGGGACTGTATTACCTATTGTTTTTTACTGTGCATGTAGAAAAAAACAATTGAAAATGATCTATGTATTGTATTAGTAAAACTGCTTAAATATGTTGCTGTGGACTCTCCTGTTTATGACATCACCTATGACACGGTATATAAATGAACTGCTTTTCAATGGAACATTTGTTTTCTGCATATCAGATCCATTAAAAAAAACAAAATACATTTCTCCTTATTTAGCCATTTGCTTGCATTTCTGCTAACAGAATGTATAGATTGGGGTTCTTTGTTATTCTCTACATTATCGTTTCTATAAAAGCACAATCTTTCCCAAAAATCGAGAGAATATAGTAAAGTCGTTGCATTAAACAAAATAAAACGTTGACACAAGAATTTTTAAAATCATTTAGAACATATTTTATACATTGCTAATAAATTCTCAAAAACACTTGCTCCTAAAATAGATTAAATACATCAAATAAAAGTGCTAACGGAGGAAAGTTGGACACGAACATCATGGTTCCTCTGGATGAAATTTTTTTTTTTTTTTTTTGCTGTTAAGTAAAATCCATAAAAATATACAGTATTAGATACAAAAAAAGGATAATCCCCCAAGTTTATACTCAGGACTACATCATTTATTCTTCTGAATACGTATCCAGCAGGGAGATATTTGTTGAACGCTGTAAATCATCACTAACATTTTTTTTTTTTTTTTACTATCAGGACATTTTTGGGCCAGTTTATAGAGTTGTGTATGACCAATCTCAAAAGTTTAGGTGAGAGCAGTTTTAAGAGCCATTGTTCATTGGCGTTGTGGGTTTGTCAACCCTTGTTGTAGACACACACACATGCCTAGATTTCTAATCTGTCCCTTGTTATTGTACAGTGAACTTTGTTCTGTACACTCCATGGTTGTTTTGAGACTTGCTGCAAACTAGCCTTTTATCACTATGGTTAGCAGTATCCACAAATACAGCTTAAGTTAAATGCATTTATTTCATTTCCTTGAAATATCTACTTTACTAAGTAAATGGGGACATGCGTAAAGGGGTAAAGTGGACAACAAGGGGCAACCACAGCATATATATTGTAAAATGGATCCTCGGATAAGAATAATTTTGCCTATCTTGTCTTCTAAATTTCTGCCTAAATCTGAATACTTTTAATAGTCCCTGGCCTAATCTTATATCTAAGATAGACTTATGTCTGTACCATGCTTTCCTCCTTCACTCTGCGACAGGTGAGGAAGATAAAGCTTGCAGCAGAATTTTTGTTAGACTGCAGTGGATAAGGGCCTTCCTCTGGTTCACCTATCACGCTAGTATTCAATATAGGATTGATTGTCCATTTTTTTTTTCTTTTAATTATATCAAAGTGAAAAAAACATACAATCCACTGTCCGGAAGCTGCACATATAAAAGCCTTAAAACCTTTAAACATATAGTGTGCATACCCACTTGTACATAATTTATGTAGCTAAAACATCACTTGCCAAAAAGTGGGACACGCTGCCAAAACTAATTCATACTGCTCAGCACAGGGGGGCTAATTTGGTACCGTTCTAGTTTCCCTTGTCATATACTCCATATTCTGTGATTTTTTTTTTTTGGGGGGGGGGGGGGGGGGTGAATTCAGAAAAGGCCAGCTAATAGCCCTTTCCATTTTAATCTCATAGAACATTTGGTCCCCTATTGATGGCCAAGGAGGGGCTAAGGCCTGCTTCCAGTTTCGAGCTATGAAGATTTTTATGGCCATAAAGCCATGAATGCATAATGATCTATCTATTTTACTTATTTACTTATCCGTGGCCAGTTTATATGGAGCAGGGCTAAATCAGAGGTTCTTCTTAGTTTCGTCTTAGTGAGAGATTACAACCAAAGAAACATCTTTTCCCATGTATACTTGATGTGCTCGCATCCCCACCATATGTGCGTATATGTTCCTTCTGCCTTATTGCATCGAGTGATTGTCCCGTTTTAAAAGATAGTGTGTATTGCATCTCTTTATATAAAGATGTATTTATTTAAGTTGCAAATATGTAATTGATGTTGTATTTTGCTCTAAATGCTTGTAAGAAGGTACAGTTTCTTCTAGCCAAACTATCCTCTCTTATAGAGACTATGTTTATAAACACTCTTGTACAAATAATATTGTAACCTTAACCAATATAATTGTTTGAATGCCAATAAAATCCAGAATTTGAAGGGAATTGTTCCCTCATCAAAAAATAGTAACATTTTTAATGTGGCTTTTCAATTTCTATTTTTAATGTCATGGTTTTAATGTTTGTAACATATTACACATCTTGTGTATATTGTGGTTTAGATTTTCTTATGTTCCCCTTACCAAGTATTCTTTATGGCATTGGCCTTCACTACTACCACTGAAAGCCTTTTCCACTCTTCTCTCTGTACTACTTTTTTATTTGTTCATTTTATCAAATATATCTTTAATTTGTTTTTGTGAATTCTTTTTTATTTTTTAGGCTCTCTCCTTTTGGAGTCCAAAATTAACCCCAACACAGCTTACCAGAAACAGCAGGTAACTTTCTGACAGTGGGTATAATATTATAAATGAAAAGTTGAATGCATGTCTGGTTTAAGTAAGAAAATGTATTTTAAAGTGCTTTAAAGTGTCCCTGGCATTGAATATGTTTAGCATCATCATATGATACTTTGAAAATAGCAGTTTCTTTTTATTAAATAAAATATCTGTAGTCTTCTTTTATTTTAAATTTTGGTTGCTCCTTTTTATTATCAATAACTCTCCCTGAGTACTGAAATCTCTGTCTCTATTATCTTAAAAGGTGGAGATATGGCTGAGGTAATTCTACCATGGTCTAACACAGGGCTTGACAAATTTATTTTATTCTAGGAGCCAGCAAAATTTTTTAGGAGCCAGACAATCACGCAAACATACACGCAGTTCATAAACACACACACCAACCCACGTCACATATACACCCCACACACACCAACCCACGTCACATATACACCCCACACACACCAACCCACGTCACATATACACCCCACACACACCAACCCACGTCACATATACAGCCCACACACACCAACCCACGTCACATATACAGCCCACACACACCAACCCACGTCACATATACAGCCCACACACACCAACCCACGTCACATATACAAACCCCACACACCAACCCACTTCACATATACACACACACACTTCACATATACACCTCCCCCCACACCTCACATATATACCCCCCCTTCACATATACACCTCCCCCCACACTTCACATATATACCCCCCCTTCACATATACACCTCCCCCCACACTTCACACATATATACCCCCCCTTCACATATACACCTCCCCCCACACTTCACACATATATACCCCCCCTTCACATATACACCTCCCCCCACACTTCACATATATACCCCCCCACACTTCACATATATACCCCCCCTTCACATATACATCCCTCCCCCCCTTCACATATACACCTGCCCCCACACTTCACACATATATACCCCGCCTTCACATATACATCCCTCCCCCCCACTTCACATATACAACTCAAACATACACAAGTTTTTTTTTTTCCCTTCTTAACTTCTGAGTGCTGGGTTGACAACCCAGCACTTAGCCGAAAGAGCCATGAAGATCGGCTGCGGCACGAATGTTTCCCCCCCTGCTGCCTTACCTCATTGCTGGGGAGGGGGAACATTCGTGCCGCAGCCGATCCTCATGGCTCTTTCGGCTGAACACTAACACACGTGTTGCGCGAGGGGGCGGAGCTTGCTGTCTGTCCCCTCGCGCTGCAAAAGACGGATGGCAGCGGCAAGGGGAACATTAGGGCAACGGCACCCGGGCGCCAGGCTCCATTTCCAGGTCGCCATGGCGACCTGGCGCCCGGGGTTTGTCGAGCCCTGGTCTAACATTATATATAGGTACCGCTGAGTTTACATCCTCTAATTTGTGCCTCTATTGTGCGGTAATAACGTTTCGACCCTGGAATCTCAAAAGGTCCAATTTCAGACTAAGATGAGAGTAAAGGGTTGTCCTCTCCCAGTTTCTGCGCCTCTAGCCACGGTTCCCAAATTTTCTCTTAATTCACCATCCTGTCATTTAGCATGGTCGTTAGTTTCTTTATTGCCATGATATACCAAAGTTTACTTAATATTTGTATCTTAGATGGGGGCAGCAATTTCCACGGCCTTGCAATACAAAGAAATCAGCTCCTGATTTGTAGGTAGCAGAAATTCTCGATATCTGGGATGTTATAGCATACTTAAATGTGCATGGCTTGTCTCCAACTTTAGTTATTGACTTAACTTTTTGGGGGCAAATGGTTGGGTTATAACTAACTGGCTTATAAAGAGAGCGCTAGAAGATAAGAGGCCTTCTTTGACTTTCCACTTTTTGCATAGTTTATAGATGAACCTCACTGTATATGGAATAGCGCGTAGGGTGGGTGGTGTCATCTGAAGCCACAACAGGCTGGCCAAGGAGAGATTAGGAATTTAAATTTCATAATGCTTGACTGAAGGGAGTGAATTTATCTGTCCACAACCGGGACTTGTATAGTCCGGAACAGGTATAACATTTTTGGCAGCATGTTCATTTTAGTTTAGTACACCTAGCCCATTCAAGATATGTTGAATTTTCTCCAAGTTGTAAAGTTGTAAGATGTTTTTTTAAGGGAGGCAATTGGCAAAGCTTCGTATAATATGTTGCGAATAAGTTGCTTATCAAGGCCGGTTCCAGTACTATAGGTGCTCTTGGTGGGTATATCCCTGTTATCCCTGTCCTTGGCTTTAAAGCTAATAAAGTGTCTGGCTTATTGCCATTCTCAAAAAAAAACTCTGTTCTATTTTTTTAAGGGTTTTAAACCTTTGTTAATAGTTTGTTGAGTTCCCCTCTAAGGCAAAGTAGATGTTTGCTTGTGGATGGCTTCTAATTTGGCCAATTCCAGTTTGAGTCCATTTTGTCTGTTAAGTCTTTGTTTTGTTTTTTTTATAGTATGAACCGCCTTATGTGTTAGCCAAACAGCGCTCAAGACTACCCCAGTAGTCTCATTTTCTTGGAAGTAAATGTCTAGTGCTTGTTGTAGATCAACCACTAGTTCTCTGTGCATCAGGAGCGACTCATTGTGTCTCCAATGAGGTTGGCGTGTGCGGGGGGCGAGCTCGTGTAGGCAAATATCAATAAGGGCATGGTCAGACCTCGACACTTCATATATTTTGGAGGATATCACTTTCAATAAGAGATTGGGCCATGAAAACAAAATCCGTCCGGACTTAACTATCATGGAGGACCAAATTGAAGATGTAATCATAGGCTGTGTGAATGAGAATGCATCAGCTGTCCAACCTTTAGTAAATTCTTGGTGTTCGGGTGCAGACGATGGCTCCACCTGGTCAGCAATTTGTCCATGTAGAGGTCTAAGATCACATTAAAGTCCCCTCCCACTCGGTTCAAATATTTAAGAAATATTATATTCGCATTAAAATTTTGTGTATTCGGTTTCATTGCAGGGAGTGTTCAGGTGATACGCAGTACCAAGTTTAGTTTTTTTTAGCCCTTTTAGTTTCCTTCATATATTTGCCAACAATTTTTACTCCCCACGGTATAATCCTTCCTCCTAAATAAGGAACAAATCCTAAATACAAGTCTACTCTCAGCAGGTTATCTTTTTTTCTTCCTTTCCTACTGAAGGCTGGAGTGCTATATAAGTAGCTTTCGCATGATTTTTAATACTTGAGTCAACTGGCCTAAGCCACGAGTGTTGTAAGATCTCAGAACAAGACACCTGGCATAGGAATATTTTATTGACCTTTTTCAAGAGGGAATAATTTGCATATGGGTTATCCTGATGAAGTCTAAATTAGAACATTTTGCACCATTTACACACAGCAGTTGAATACAGTGTTCAAAGGCCTCCTCAAATGTTGTTTTTGATGCAAGATAGATATGGGTAAACCGAGTAGGGCTCTGTGCTTAGATAATGTATTATGCCATGAAGATACTTGGTTGCTTTCTCTTGCATATATTGAGGACAGAACAAAGTGGAAGTTGCCAAGCCAACATTTGTTCTGTTTTATACTAAAGAGACTCCTGATCAGTGTTATTACTATAGTACAGTATGTAAGAAAAACTTATTATTGGGTTCAGGGTAACAAACGAAAGAGGAAAGACATATAGAGATTAGCTCTGGTTGATACATGAAGCTTTCTAGCTACTTACTCTTATATGGGTTGGTGTGCACCTGGACTGACACGACCTGGTGTTTCCATGGTAACCTTGGGTGATGTTTTTGAATATATTGTGCTAGCTCAATAATATTATACATTCAAACCATGGATGAAGACCCTGGCGATTCTGCTGCATGGATGTTGACTTTTCTTACAGTAAATGTATTTTCATTTAGTCCATGTGGAAGCCAGATGTTCTCTCCCTATTAGTAAATAGTTTTACTTTAGCTTGTAAAGACAAAGCCTGGTGGTAGCTTCCGTCTCCCTTCTATAAGTCTTCAGATAATGTATTCTTTCAACTGTCCTAAATGTAGAAGATTTTTAGTGACTACATGAGGAAGCTGTGAGAATTTTATCTGCTAAACGTCACAACTTCTGGGCTTAGAAAAGATAGCATTGTGCTCTTTAACCAGAACACTGTGAACGAGGTCCATTTCTTAACTCCACTCCTTGTGTACAATTATACACCCTTTCAGTGTTGTGATGCTTTGTTTAAGAAATCGTTCTTTTCTCTGTTGAAGATGCTTACAAGGTGATATTCTTTTGTTTTCTTTTTTTCTAGGACACATTGATCGTCTGGTCAGAAGCAGAAAACTATGACCTGGCACTTAGTTTTCAGGAAAAAGCTGGATGTGATGAGATTTGGGAGAAAATATGCCAGGTACTGTATACCAATTTATGCAGTTGAAATATTTTAAACCAAAATGCTGCCTTGGGGTCTTCCTATGGCTTTCTGAGCTGCTGAACAAGATTATTTATTTGTATATTTATAAAAATCGCGTTATGCTTGCACTTTATCAACAAATAATATGTATTTTCATTGCAGTAATGAACAAGCGAAGAGTGTACATAGATCTCAGATTATCCATATCTGAGGGGGAAAAGATATGTCATGGTTGGCCAGTGGTGGACTTTTGCTTAAAACTCCTTTTCAATTTTTATGTTTTGTATCAGGTTCAAGGGAAGGATCCCTCTGTGGATATTACTCAGGACTTAGTGGATGAATCTGAAGAGGAGCGGTTTGATGACATGTCCTCTCCTGGCTTGGAGTTACCATCTTGTGAGTTGAGCCGGCTTGAAGAGATTGCAGAAGTCGTGGCTTCTTCTTTACCTTCTCCACTCCGTCGCGAGAAGCTCGCACTGGCTCTAGAAAATGAGGGCTACATCAAGAAACTCCTGGAACTCTTCCACGTATGTGAAGATTTGGAGAACACTGAAGGATTGCACCACTTATATGAAATTGTAAAGGGTATCTTCCTCTTAAACCGAACTGCACTGTTTGAGGTCATGTTTTCTGAAGACTGCATTATGGACATCATTGGATGCCTGGAATATGACCCGTCTTTGTCCATCCAGAGGAAACACAGGGAATTTCTAACAAAGACTTCTAAATTTAAAGAGGTGATTCCCATATCGGACCCCGAACTGAAACAAAAAATCCATCAGACGTACAGAGTTCAATATATTCAAGACGTGGTCTTACCCACTCCTTCTGTATTTGAAGAAAACATGTTGTCAACTCTTCACTCATTTATATTTTTTAACAAGGTGGAGATAGTTGGCATGTTACAGGTATGTCGGTAATTCCAGTCAAGCTCTGTATGATAAATCTTGTAGTTAGTGGGGCTTCATTCTGAAAAAAATCCTTTAGGTTGATCTATCAAGTTTGAAACAAAATGTAGAAAAAAAATGAATTTTGATTAGTGGCAGCTGCATTGGTACCTCTATTATCCACATTGACTATGGGGAAGACACTCATTTTGGGAGAAATTCGGCTTTTCTGAAAAAAGCTGAAGTTGTCCAAAAATTGATAAATATATAAGAGCCCTGTTGACGCCGCTAAAATAAGCTTTGGGGACCCGGACAAGTAGCTCTGATCCCCCTCCTGTTAAAAACAGCTTCATCATTGGCTGTGTTTTGATGATTTCTGATTGTCTGAAAAAAGTCAGCCTCTTTTCTTAAACTTAAATCCCTACTGCAGAGCAGGGATTTTATTTTTCATCAGTCCTCTGCTGAGGACGCATGCTTAGGAGAGGGGCTCCTGTAAATTCAGTTGGTATTTTTTTGTTTGTTTGCCATAGCAATTTTATTTATTTTTTTAGAGTAGGTGGATTTGTTTAAATTTTTGGTGGTCCAATAAAAGTTAGAGAAATGGCCACATAGACATATGTAGAAATATTAACATATATCACTTTACAAACCGCTAGAAAATCAATACCAGTGATGTCATGGGGCTATAAATTGGTCACCGTTTATTGTTCACTGTTCTAAGTACCATCCTCTGTCATGCCACATGTATAACAATAATGTTTCATGTCCATAGATTGCTTGGGAATTATGTGAGTGCACTAGGCAGTAGAGTGAATATAAATCACCATGCTACGGTGGTAAGATTGTTCCGTGACCCTCTGACCACATAGCACACCACAACATTATTCCATGGGGGTCACTGTATATGTACTAGTTTATTCCGCAAACCACTTCTAAGTACAGGGGTCTCCTGAGCCACCTGACATATCCAGTCCAGCTCAGTGGCAGCCCCTGCTCTAACACGTGGTATGTGGACAGTGAGTGTGTATTGCCGTGGTTGTGTGTGATATGTGTGTATTTTAGTACATGACGTATTGATTGACGTGGTTTATCGTACGATTTATGCCATAATAGTATATTTTATTTATAAAAATGTAAACAAATGTTTTTTTTTTTTTTTTATTAAACATACAAGTACGGCATACTAAAACAGTTACCATGGCAATGAACAATTCCGTTTTTATTATATTATGTGTGCGGAAAATTGGCCCATATTTGCCCATATTGAATAGCCAAATTGTGTATTTCTCCGCAATTTGGGGCAAATAGCGTAGAACCCTAAGGGACAAATTAAGATGGTGAAATTAAAACATCACTTTATCCAGTGTTTTGCCAACAAACGGATTACAGAGGTGTACCTTACAATTACTAAAATAATATATAAAACTTTCTGCAAATCACAGAACTGGAAAGTGTCTGGCCAAGAGCCAACGTGAAGTTACGAATTGTCACTATGGAAAAATGTACAGTCTTTCTGCATAAGAGCTATGACTCATTCCTTAATGGACCACTCTGACTTGAAAATGACCTAATTTTCATCCATTTTAAGGTTCAATAATTATAAGAATATACATTCTCACTTACTCACAAATAACAGGTTTGCAACCTCTACTGCCCACCGCGCTCTCCGGCATTCAACTTAAGCCTGGCAGTTAAAAAGGCAACATTTAAAGTGTTTTAAAAAGCTGCAAGTAAAATATCCTAAATGATGATGATTATACCCGTATTGTGTACATACATACAAAACATGCATACGCAGGATTTGTCCATGTGTACAGTTAGGGTACTTGGATCTGCCAGCATTTTTGCAGGACACATAATTTTTACATGCACCACTGCAGAATGTACAATACTTGTATGTTCAATGGGAAAGACTGTCCTTGTAAAGCAGGCATTTGCTCCAATGGGGTCCATGAATAAAGTGGATATAGAGGCAAAAATCTAATCACGGTTAACCTTATTTGCATATGCCTACCCAGATTCCCTTGCCCTGGTGGTAGCACTGCAAGGTTCAGAGTTCTGTGGGAAATGCATGTCTTCTGGCTTTCACTGGTGTGTAAACTACGTTGTGATTAATTTACTGCTTTCCCTTTGAATACGCTTGAATTATATACTATACAGGACAGCATGTAAAAGTTTCGTCTCCCCCAGAAATATGCTTGGAACCAGAGGTAGATGGAGTTAGATGTATGTCATTGCGGTACCCCCTCCATACACCTCCCTTGGGACCCCCTATTTTTATCTTCTTTATTACATTTCTACTGTCTTTGTCTTTTATTTAATCTTTAACGTTTCTTTCATGTGGAGTAATTGATATGTAAATGCTCAAGAACAACTTTTAAACAGACAGACAGGCCACTTCTTGAACTCCTGCTTGCGACTTCCAGCAGGCTGACCTGTCACGGAGCTGGTCTGTGACAGGCAGCACTGGTTGGAACACACCGCCATCTCCTTCCACACAATTGGCAGTGTACTGATCGAGCGCACCCCATTACAGTTTTAATGAGGCAGAAAGTTGTCTTTTGCCTCATTTTACTATTCTTTGCTTTTCTCTCCGTTATACAAAAATCTCCAATACAATTTATTGAGAAAAACAAACCTGATCTGCTTATATCCCTATTTTAGGAAGATGAGAAATTTCTGACAGAATTATTTGCACATCTCACAGATGAAGCCACAGAAGATGAGAAAAGGCAAGAACTGGTATGTATAAGAACTCTACCAATAATCCACCCAGTAATGTGAACGTATGCGAACACCATTATTGGGACTTCTGTTCCCCCATATTGGGTCATCTCATCCAATGTTTTGTGACTGGTTCATTATTGTTTTGATGTTACATACTTAGTTGTCAACGCACCACAGCTTCTGTCCTGTGAACGAACCAGAGTTGCAAAGCTTAGCACAAAATAGCTAGACTGGAAAAGCAGGCAAGTTAAGGACTGTTTAATCCTAGGTTTTGCACCTCTATTGTCGGTTCTCTTCAATTCACTGATGAATAAATGCCACTGAATATTAAGAATTCTCCCACTTTTCCAAAATAGCTTTTTGTCTGGGTGGCCGGAGAGCACTTTTTTTTTTTTGTTAGCTGTTAAATGGTAATAATATGCTCTTAAAAATATAAGAGCTGTTTAACTGTTTAATGTCTGTGTATTGTTTGTACATTTTAAGGTAAACTTTCTGAAGGAATTTTGCGCATTTTCTCAAACGTTGCAACCTCAAAATAGAGACACTTTCTTCAAGACCTTGTCTAACATGGGAATATTACCAGCTCTAGAAGTGATTCTAGTAAGTATGATTCCTCCATCTGACTTTATAATAACAATGTGCTTAACTACATGCAAGGGATGTTACTGAATATTCCTAGAAATGGATTCCTGTATGCTCGTTGGATGTGCTACCTGGGAGTTATTTTATTGTTGGCCCAAGTGTTATAGAGGTTGCAAAGTGCTACTTTTTGGCAAGATAAAGTAGTCTGTTAGAAAATATCATTATATATATAAAATAATTTTCAGGTATGTGCAATTCCTATCTCCCGAACGCCTGGGGCATGCAGTTCTGGGCACTGGGCTGGTATTTTAAAAAAAAACTTTTACTCCTGCTGCAGGTTAACCTCTTTGCGATGGCCAATCGCACTATACCGCGATCACGATAATACTGACATGGCTGAAGTGCCTCAATACCGAGGCACTTCAGCCATGTTGGTTGTGTTTAGTAAAAAACAAATAAATGATATAAAAAAAAATAAACCCCTTCCACCGTGTTCTTTTCTTCTTCTAACCCTAGGGTTTATCATAATCCTATGCCTAGAGTTAGGATTCGTGCTAACCCCAACCCTGGGGTTAGAGTTAAAGAAAAATGAAACAAAAGTAAATAAAAATAAATTGAAAATTATATCAAAAGAAATAAAAACCCTTTTTGTTCTAACTCTAAAACTGGGGTTAGGTTTAAATAAAATAATTAAAAATACGTTAATACTAAAAAAAAAAAAAAAAAAAAATGAAGTAGAAATAATTACCCCCTCCCCTTTTTTTGTTCTAACCTTAAACCCAGAGTTATAGTAAGGGTTCATCATAAGAGAAATAAGTTTTTGAGAGCTTTATACCAAGTATGCAGCAGAAAGATATCGCTCAAACAGATAGTAAATCCACAAGACAGATGTAGCTGGAACCTGCTGTATGCTTTCATTGATGTGTGCAATGTTTCAGATGGAAATACTACACAGATCCCTTCCGGCTTCTTCTTTTTTACTTTCTGAAGCAGAGATGATCTGTGCACAAAATGTACAAATAGAAATACCTGCGGGACATCTAACAGCTATAAAAATAGCCAAACTTTATTTAATTACAACAATAAAATGTATATGCCAATTCATAATTGCAACAAATGTGTATGGTATCAAATAAAGTTTTCTTATCAAGTTTATATCAGAAATGCCAAATACCTGGTGTGAGTCAATCAAGTTTGGGGAATTTTTCCACTCAAGTATTTTTTGTTTGTTTGTTTTCACTGTCCCCTTAACTCTGCATTTAATGACAAATTATACAGTTTTTAAATGCTCAGATGTCAGGACTTTGTTTATAAATGATCATGACTGCGCTTGGGGTTATACTATTAATAAAGCCAATACAACCTGTTCATTTCAGGGAATGGACGATACGCAGGTCCGAAGTGCGGCCACTGATATTTTTTCCTACTTGGTGGAGTATAATCCATCCATGGTGCGAGAGTTTGTCATGCAGGAAGCCCAGCAAAATGATGACGTAAGTATCCCTTCTGGACACATTAATGTTCTTCTACTAAGAGTCTACTACACTGTTTGCTAGCTGTGGTCCACAAGCCACCTAAGCCGCAGTGAGATTCTAGTACTATCCCTGCGCTAAAATATACAGCCGCTACAGATTACCCTTGTGTTCCCCCACACAAAGTAAAAGCAAGATAACAATAAAAATGGTGAGTGCGCACATAAGAAAAATGTTCCAAACTTAGTTCTGACTAACTTATGTACAATGTATCATCATAATAAAAAAGAATTGTGTCTTCTGTTTGTATATCTTTAGCCTGTAAAGCAGGATCTGCAAACCGTCAATATTTATAATAAATATTATATTTGAATCCCGTAACTCAGAATGGTTATTTGGTGCTTAATTCTTTAAAGGACAATTCAACTTCGCTTTATGCCGGCCTCAGAAAGGACCCAGTGGGTCGAAATGTTGATGTAATAAATTCCACTTCACTGTACCAGTGCTGAGCTATCTGTGTCTTTTTGTTGTTTATACCGTGGAGGATTGGTGGAGCCTCTGGCTTTGGGCACTTTACCACATTTATTGCTTCTTCTAAGTCAACCCGACGTATATTTTAATAGCTAGACCTGTCAAACTTACATGCCAGTGTATCCTCACACTAGGGCTAGCTAACCTTTCGCTTGTGCTTCTCCATTAGACCTTGCAACTTCACTCATGGCTTGTAAACCCATGTAATGTTTTTCATATTTATTTCATAATCAATGTATGCAAAATAACGCATGATGCACAGTTGTCCTTACTTTTAGGAATTTGTGCTTAGGATCGTAGTCCAATGGCTCTGATTTTTCTTTTGTGGACAAATTGTGAAGCGTACATATTTTTACCTATAAATTATTTTTTACATAACCCCTTTGGAATTTGATGGCCAAAGAAACTGTTATGTTAACGACACACTGGGCTTCCCTAGCCCCCCTCAGATATGTCATCTTGGCAGCAGCAGAGTAGCAAAGATCTGTGCTGCCTGATATAGACTACATTTCCTATGAGGCTATTAGCTTTTGACTGGGCATGATAGTTTCATAGCCGCAAAAACCATACCACAAATTTGACCCTGTACCTGCCACATAAAGTTAGCATACATATGCATGTGGGGTATCCCTAGACTCGGGGGATGTTGCACAACTAATGCTGGGTCTTTGGGTAGTAACACATAACAACCCCCTGTTTATTTTTAAATGTCAGCTTCAATATTTAATATTTGTTCATTTAAATTCATTCCACAAAATTGTTATTACATTGTTAATTTATAAGTGATCCTGTTTTCTCTTTCACAGGACATATTGCTGATTAATCTGATCATAGAGCATATGATTTGTGACACGGATCCCGAGCTTGGCGGTGCTGTGCAGCTCACAGGACTTCTGCGTACTTTAGTTGATCCGGAGAACATGCTCGCAACAACCAGCGTAAGCAAGAGAAACAACCCCTGTCACTGAATGTATTTCTTCCATCTTTCTTCCTGTTTGGTGGTCTCTCTTCATATATTGTTATACAGATATTTCTATAAATTGCTTTCTAACACTGATATACAGTGGGAGTAAAATAAAAAATACTTTTTTTTATTTAACAAAATGAATGGCCATTTGAAGATGCTCTATTTCTAGGATTCACGTTTCCTGAATTACTGAAGTTTTATTGATGCACTTAATTAGAATACTAAGTTTGACAGTGTGTGCTTGCTTCAAATGAAGTGTTTCTTCCCAGTGACCTCTATGTGTCAATCTTCAAACATTCAGTTAGGAGACAACCTTGTCTCCTAAACAGCTTATTGTTATTTTTACTTAACGCTTTGTATTGTCTTTTGAGATGTAAATATACAGTCAATTGAAGGTTTGCAAATGGACACATTGAGAGGTCACATGGGCAGCAACACTGTTGGTAAAGCAATCTCTGGACAGTTTCTCACATGGAGGTCTCTTGCTAAACTATATTTTAATAACCTAGTAATTTAGGTTGAAAGAACTATTTGACCTTAAGTCCATCAAGTTTAGCCCCTTTTACCTATTTTTTTTTGTCCTGCTATTGATTGAAAAGGAGGCAAAAAACATGTAATTAAGTGCTTTAAAATTTTGCCTCATGGGGGGAAACTCCTTCTTGAATCCAAATAGCAATCAGATTTTTCTTTTGATCAACAATCTAAATTATAATGTCATTTCTATTATTTATGTTCTGTTTTTTGTTAAAAAAGATAATTAATCCAGCCCGATTTTGAAGGCATCTATTGTATTTGATAGCATCACCTCTCTTGGCAGTAAATGCCATACTTTTTTTGTCTTCACAGTAAAGAATCCCTTCCTTTTCTCTGACATCTTTGCTTTTCTAGTCTGAAAGGATGGCCTCTTGTCCTTTTTGTACATTTCTGTTAATGTATGTGTGTGTGTATATACACACACACACACACACACACACACACACACAGGTTGCGTAGCAGTTATCCCAAACATATTTCGGATTGTGCCGCAAGTTGCAAATTTCACACACGCCTGTCACAATGTAAGTGCACAACAGTTTATTTAGTGTCCAGACTTTCAAGGGGCCTTTCCCATGCATGCTCAGATTCAAAGGGTAATACAATGACACGTGTGCAGGCATGACGCGCCAACGGCAGGTTCTGAATGTTGCCTCACATCAGTATTTTCATTGATATTACTGAATTTCACGAGTGCTTAGAGGCTTTAATATATTTTATTGGTGTAAATGACCGATTATCCGAAATGGCCCTTTTGGTTTCAAGCATTTTGGATAAGGGATACCCAACTTATATATTATCTAGTCTCTCTTCATAACTAAGATCTTCCATTCCTCTTATTAATTTGTAGCCCTCCTTTGCACTCTTCTTAGCTCCATAATGTCCTTTTTAATAACTGGTGCCCACAATGTCACTGCCTTTTCAAGGTGAGGTACTAACATAGGTCTTTTTTCAACCTCAGTTACTAAGTCCATCAAGTTTAATACTTCTACCTATCCTTCCTGCTGTTTATCTGAAACAAGGCAAAAACCTCTAATTAGGCAATCTCAAATGTTTCCAAATTCTTTCTTGACCCCAAAAAGACAATCAGATTACTCCTTGAATTTCTCCTCCCATATTACCATTGTCTTGTAAAGAAGCATCAGTACCTCTTTTTATACAGGTCAGATTCATGTCTTGCGTTACTGGTAAGCCACATTGGTTTTAATTTGCTTTTTTGTTTTCTAGGGGGACATATTGATATGTGTCATTTTTATGTTTCTTAAGTGTTAAATAAAACTACTATTTAGAGAAAGGTAAATCCGTAGAAAATTTAAAATGCATCTTCAAGTGGACATTCCTTTAAAACATTTTTTTGCTCCCACTCTAATTTTCTGCATAATTACTTTCTGTGCTTTATACATTTTGTATTATACCGTATTTGCTCGATTATAAGACAAGGTTTTTTTCAGAGCAAATGCTCTGAAAAATCCCCCTCGTCTTATAATCGAGGTCGTCTTATAATCTGACCTAAAATTGAGGTCAGACTATAAGACAGGGATCCAGGTCCCCAGCAGAGCTGCAGGGGACCTGGATCCCCCTCTCTAACAGCAGGGGATGTCTGCGCGATGAGACAGAAGTCCCGGCGATCGTGCCGGGCGGCAGCAGGGGAGGTCTGCGCTCATCGCGCAGACATCCTCTGCTGCCCCACTAGCCACCAGGGAAAAGCGGCAAGCCGGGGGATGTCTGCACGACACGTGCAGACATCCTCCATGCTGCCCGACACGGCAGTCTATTATGACGGACCAGCTGTTCGTCATAATAGACTGCTGTGTCGGGCAGCATGGAGGATGTCTGCAAGTATCGTGCAGACATCCCCCGGCTGCCCCCACTAGCCACCAGGGATCGAGGTAAGGGGGAGGGAGGGGGGCAGAGAGACAGGGGGAGGGAGGGGGGCAGAGAGACGGGGGGGACAGAGACAAGGGGAGGGAGCGGGGAAGAGACAGAGCAACAAGGGGAGGGGGGGGGACAGAGGAGGGAGGGGGGACAGAGCAACAGAGGGAGGGGGGCAGAGAGAAACATGTGGGGGGGAAGAGACAGGCGAGGGGGGAGTCAAAGGGAGGGGGAGTGAGACAAAGCACATAAAAGGAAATAAACACAAGAAATGCATTTTTTGATATAATAATTTTATTAAAAAAGCAATTTACATGTGAATATATACAAGTTGAACTTTTTTCCTATAGGGTAGTCTTATATTCAGGCTTTTAGTTTTTTTCTTAAAGGAATATCCAAAGTTTGGGGGGTCGTCTTATAATCGAGCAAATACGGTACTTCTCTATAGTGGTCTTTCCATTTTAGCTTTCTAGTGTATTTGAACTTTCTCACCTTTTGAATGCAAGACTGTTGTGTAATGTTCTTGCATATTATGTGTTTAGTGTGTTTTGTAGTAATTATCAATATGTCAATCCTACCACTACGTAACAGAGATTATAACAAAATGGCTTTATTTTTCTAGAAAACGGAGAAGACCGAATTCCTAGGTTTCTTTTACAAACACTGCATGCACGTTCTCACAGCTCCTCTACTGGCCAACACTACAGACGAAAAGCCAAGCAAAGGTTAGGTAACATTTCTAATTCTCCCTATTATATTGTGAATGTTGCTGTAGGTCACACCTGTGTCTTTGGAATTGGTTAGGTTTTATGTGAAGGGAATTTATGGATGGGGAGTGTTGCTCTATGTCACAGCTGTGTGGGGGAGTGTTATGCTAGGTCTATAGTTTACTAGAGGAAAACGATATATTACTGATGTCATCTTAAAATACTGGCCTCAAACACCCGTAGGATGGCACAGAACATCCTTTGTTTGCAGCTCATCATGGCCCCCTGCAATTATCTGTTCTGCATGGACAACCAATGGAGGACCAACACCAGCAAATTCACTCATCGGAAAAATGTATCTATATGTATTCAAGAGCGGACTAACTGCAGAAAACAATGATTTGGAGAGATTACATTACATTAACATTTATTTATATCGCGCCATAGACGTGAACTACATACCAAGTTAGACAAACTAGAACAGACTGGTACGTCAGGTGGAGAGCCCTGCTCGCAAGCTTACAATCTAGAGGGAATGGGGTACATGAAACACATATGGGAGTGAAGAGGACAAAGGGAATGTAGTTGTAGTAACAGTAGTGTGGATGGGAGGCACTAGATGGGATAGGCCAAAGAGTAATTGGGTGTGTTCCAGCTAGGTGGGATCAGCTAGAGGTAAAGTGACAGGTATTCTAGTGGGTTGGGTAGGAAGCTTCTTTAAAGAGATTAGTTTTGAGGGACTTTTTAACGTTTGAAAAGGAGGGAGAGAGCTGGATGCTCTGCGGGAGGGAGTTCCAGAGAGAGGGGGGCAGCTCGGGCGAAACCTTGGAGACGCGAATGGGAAAAGGTGATGAGGTTAGAGGAGAGCTTTAGTCCCATTGAGGAGCACAAAGGTCGTGCAGGGAGGTACCGGTTAAAAAGGGAGGCAATGTACGGAGAGGCCGAGGAGTGGAGTGCTTTGTAGGTTAACTGAATTTTAAATGTTATCCTTGAGCAGACGGGGAGCCCGTAGAGTGCTTTGCAGAGAGGAGCCGCCAAATCAGACCGACGGGCGAGAAAGATGAGTCTGGCAGCTGTGTTTTGGATAGATTGCAGGGGAGAAAGACAAGCCAGAGGTAGTCCAGTCAGGAAGCCGTTACAGTAGTCAAGGCAAGAGATCACAAGCGAGTGCAGTAGGATTTTAGCGGTCTCTGCGCTGAGAAACGGCCGAATGCATGTGATGTTCCTTAGGTTCAGACAACAGGATTTGGCTAAAGACTAAATATGGGGAACAAAGGAGAAGGCAAAGTCAAAAGTGACCCAAAGACATCCGACGCGGTCAGCTGGTACGATTGTAGCATTTTCAACGGAGACTGTGAAGCCAGGTGTAGGGACGAAGTTTGAGGAAGGGAAGATGATCAGCTCCGTTTTGGAAAGATTAAGTTTCAGGTAGCGGTCAGACATCCAAGTGGAGATGTCCTATAATCAACTACACGTGACTCGACAGCGGGAGTGAGGTCAGGGGAGGAGAGGTAGATCTGTGTGTTATCCGCATATAGGTGGTATTGGAAGCCAAAAGAGCGGATGAGTTCTCCCAGAGAGGTGGTGTACAGGAAAAACAATAGCGGGCCAAGGACCGATCCTTGTGGAATGCGAACAGAGAGCAGAACAGGTGATATTGCTCCAGCGAGCGACACTGAATAGGAGGGCTCCGATAGGTACAACTCAATCCAAGAGAGTGCCATACCACCTATGCCAAAAGAGGATAATCTGTTAAGAAGGAGGTGGTGGTCCACTTTGTCAAAGGCAGCAGAGAGACCTAAGAGGATCATCACTGAGAAGTGGCCTTTAGATTTGGCAGAGAGTAGGTCGTTTGATACGCTAATGAGGGCTGTTTCAGCGAGTGTAAGGGTCTAAAGCCAGACTGCAAAGGGTTGAGTAGGTAGTTGGCAGTCAGAAAGTCTGTTAGTCGCAAGTGCACAGTTCTCTCCAGCAACTTCGACATGAAGGGGAGTCTAAGGAAGATTTTTTTCAAAACAGTTATGATTTGGGCTTGAAGGTTGACGGTACTATTCCAGAGGACCGAGAGAGGAGCAGGGTTAAAGTTGGACAGAGAAGAGGTTATAGAGAGGATACAAGTTGAGTCAGGATGGGATCTAAGGCACAAGTTGTAGATCTTGAGCAGGAGAGCACATGGTCTACCTCTTTCTCAGCTGCAGGGGAGAAGATATTCAGAGTGGGTTTGGGGGATAGGAGCAAGGCATAGGTCTCCCCTATATGGAAGGTTATACGGAGATCTCCAGTGTCCATGATTAGAGTTACGGCTTCAAATTCTGAATGCAGTGATCCCCATATGTCACCCCCAATTGGTGACAATAATTTCCGTGGTGCTATTACAAAGTCGGCAATAACTGAAACCATACTGTTTTGTAGCTCAAAATGTGTTTCACACCTCGATAGTCCACCAGGTGGCAATAAAATACAGAGTAAGGTTTCAGTTATTGCCGATTTATAAGTGACTTCCGTCAATATATTGCTAGACCTCCTCTAGGAGCAGTCGGCAACATTACACACAAAAAAGCAGAGATGTAGGGTTGGGATCAAAATGGTTAGACAGTTTTTTAGCTTTCCGTTATTACCCTATAACTTGCAAAATAAACAGAAAAACATGTAAACTTTGAATATTTCTACGCTCAGGACAAATATTAGACTCTATTTAGCAGGTTTTTTATTATCATTTGTAGCTGTGTAAAAGATGTTTCATGTAAAAGCTAGAAATGTCTTTATTTTTTATAGTATAGCCCTTCTTATGGCGATAAAAACAATACAGGTTGAGTATCTCCAAAAATCTGTTATCCAAAAAAAGCTAATTTATAAGACATTATAGTGGCACTGAAGATCATCTGTTTGTTTTTAGTACGTTGTTATTTATATATTTGAATTATATTATTCTTGTGAGATGTAATAAACATATATGTATTTGTACACTATACGTATTTGTCACAGTAGTTATTTTATAGCGCTGTCTCTTTTATAATAACTGTTCTTTTTCTTTGCAGTGGTGCAGATCACTGCAGCCTTTTAAGATATTAGCTGCTATTAAGCGTAGTATTTCTCTCCATGTGATTGGGAGACGTGAATACATATCCGTCCCTTACTAGATACACACTTATATACATATTGGGGTTAGTATTGGATTTATGATTTACTTTATGGTGGAGGTTTTTTTTTTTCACATTATTTATATTTCAATAAAGTGATTATATATTCATAAGCGCTGTGCCTTAGAAGCTCTGCCTGAAAAGTAGAGTACCACTATTTGTCACTTTTGTATAAAGCTTGTAATACCAGCCTATAACTGAGATTTCCATTGATCTAACACCGCTTCTTCTTTTATATCAGATGACTTCCAGACGGCCCAGCTTCTAGCACTGATCTTGGAACTGCTGACTTTTTGTGTGGAGCATCATACTTACCATATAAAGAATTACATCATCAACAAGGACATATTGCGTAGAGTGCTTGTACTCATGTCTTCCATGCACTCTTTCCTGGCCTTATGTGAGTTTCCCTTTCTGTTACAGTGAAGGAGGCGGGCTAGTCTATATTCGTTAGCTGCTAATTTTCTCAAAGGATCTTTCAGGGCTGCAGCAAACATTTTAAAGACCATTAGGATTCTTTATCAAGCTTGGCAGTCACCAGGAACATTCCATTGGTTTCCATGATGATTCCTTTTAGACCGTTACCCTCTTAACATCCATCAAAAATAGTGGACAAAATAGAAATACACAGGCATGTTCTGTTTCACCCCAGTGGTCACCTTTATGTATTACAATTCTATATTGTTGGATGCATTGTGCTTTCTGTTTTTGCCCACTATGTTTGATGGGTGTACCTGGGACTGTCCTTTGTGTACACACCTGCAGTAAGGAGTTATGTGAAATTGCTTGATGGATGTTCAGGAAGCTATGGAGTAAACAATGAACCATTTGAAAGTAGTTGCTGGATGTAAGTAGCGGAGGTTCTCTGTTTTTGTGACCCTCAAAGGCTCTTTAATAATAACCCCAATTTACTTTTTAAATTGTGCAAATACATACCTCATGTCCTATCCTTAATGACACATAGATTATGTCAAATGTCTACATGTTTTGTTGCTATGACATCGTTACAATTTAGCCTAAGCAAAAAATATCAACATGGAACTATACTTACTTTATGAGATCATTCCTCAACTTAGCAGCCAAAATTGCAGGGGATGTGCAGCTAGCCAAACAGTGCAAAGGAAATATATCCTCTGGAAATACATGATTTGGAAAATAGACCCAACATACCTTTTGCTGCAGATGTATTATTCGAATGCCCAACAAAAGTCAGAGATTTGTGTTCCAGTCCCAGACTTCTGGGTTGCTCCAGCACACTTATTGCTCGCACATATAAAGGTAGTAAATCCATCTGAAAAGTGGCAGATTCCTTCTGCCAAACTGGTGCAGGTACTATTCCTACACTTAAATTGACTCTATCAGCTAAACATTGTTTTCACTGTGAGTGTAAAGAATAAAACAAATATAATGACAATGATCTATACATTGTGTTAGCAAAATTGCATGCAAATACCTAAATTAGGAGAAAATGGGGTTTAAACGACCTTGTGGAGTCTTGAGTTTATGACATGGCATGTGACTTAATATGCAAACTATGTATTTCCAATTGAAAAACAGTTCATTTGCATATCAAGCTACGTATGTCCTTGCAGGAGACATCAGAGGCTCATTTAAATCCTATATTTCTCCTAATTCAGGCATTTACTTGTCATTTTGCGAACACAATGTATAGATCATTATAGAGATCCTATTCTGTGAATTCAGTAAAAACAGTCTTTAGGTGATAAAGTTCCTTTAAGTGTTGAGATATATATAAAAATGTAAATTGCCTTAATACATCCTGGCGAATGCCATTTTTTTTTTTTATTATTCATTTTAAATCCCAACATTTTTATGTTCTATACAGAATTCTGATTGGTTGCAAGTTCTTACTAAACTCCACTAAATCATCAACCTTTCAATAGTCGTTTAAATAAAAAGTCCATAAAGTTTAACCTTTTCAAATACCATATTTATTGATCCAGAAGATGCTTCTCTAATTCACCTAAAAACGAAAAGATGAAAAACCTTCCTTCTCGACTCCAGTGGTTCTTGGATTCACCCGAATCAACGGTACCTGAGCTATGGTTACTGCTGCAGCCTTTTGAAAGCCTTTTACCATGACCTTAATCAAGGTCGCTAGACATCATGTCCTTTTATTTCATATTCCAAATTAAATGAATTATGTTCCCATAGTGTACACTTTTTAAGACATGATGGACTACTTGCCTTTGCAGCCGCCGCACAGTCTATTGCCAACAAGTTGACCTAAATCCTTCTCCATATCCGATTTTCCCAACAGCCGACCATTTAGAGAGTAATTAACATTCTTGGCTTTCTTATCGAAATTCATAATTTAACTTTTGTATCCTTACCGAAACATTACGTTGCAAGAATGACCACATTATTGACAGATGTAAACCAATACATCATCCACTGAAGGCACCTATGGAACTTGTTAAAGATAATTTATCATTGAATAGTCTAAAATCACACAAAACCAAGTAACTCATGATCCGTTGTATATGCAAGTACAGGAAGATGTTGTGATTTTATTTTTATACTTATGTATTTTCATTGCACACAGGCGCCCTGCGGTTTATGAGGAAGATTGTTGGCCTGAAGGATGAATTTTATAATCGGTACATTGTAAAGAGTTTTTTGTTTGAGCCTGTGGTGAAGGCCTTTCTCAACAACGGCTCCCGGTATAACCTGATGAATTCTGCCATCATAGAAATCTTTGAATATGTTAGAGTGGTAAGTATTATGTGCACAATTAATCTATTGTGTTAATGGTACAGGGGAGCAGCTCTGGTTTTTCGCAAACTGCCATGTGTTTTTTACGGATCAGCGGGCAAATATGTGTACAATTATCATACCTCAAGAACGCTTAGTCTATGATTTTATTAGCATCTTAGCTGACGTAAAAAACTGCTAACAGATTCCTGTGCATTTTATTGATTTATTGATTGTTTAAAGAGTTTCAATGGACCTCTGGCTTTCATACAGGTGCACCAGTTTTCAGAGGATTACAACTTTAGTGTCTTAGTTGTCTCTCTGCACTAGCCCATCTCTGAAGCATATTATGTCATTATAGTTTACTGGACCAATTGACTAATAAACACACCAGCCTTTGCCTGCTTTTCTAGAACACTAACTTTCATCCTGGTGAACCATGAACCATTCGGTTGGTGGGCTGAGTCTGGGATAACAGATGTTAAAGATGTGCTGTTTATATATGCACCAAGCTGACATGGAACTAGTTTTGCGATGCATACCAGGCCCCTTTATTTTAGTAGTTTGGATTTCTCCAAGCATACCACTTTGTAAAAACCTATACTTCAGTGGACATCCTCTACCCCATAGCTCAAGGTACGAACACCTCTGCATCAAAATGCAAAGGGATGATGTCTAGAATTTACTTGCAGGGAAGGAGGTAGCAAAAAAATTGGAAATCACAAGATGTGCTATTTAAGCTTGACACGTTTCGCGCTTCTAGCGCTAGAAGCGCGAAACGCGTCAATCTTATACCTTTTTTGTTTTCTCACTCTCTGCTGTGTGTGATTATTTATGCACTTTGGATATTTCATCGATTAAACCATCTCATTTTTGCCTATACTCATTATCTCGTGAGTGCCAATTTTTTTGCTACCTCCTTCCCTGCACAGACTCATTGGTGTGGGTCTCACACCAGCAAAAGGCACCAGAGATCGGCTTTTGGGGATTACTTACCTTTGCTACCTTGCTCACTTGGGCAGCCAGTATTATTTTGCTTTTTTAGAATTTACTTGCACCTAATGTTATTCCTGCAGAGAATTGGGTATAAGGCCCAACATGAGACTGGCTTAGCTAAGGAATTACCTCCCAACAAGTGTAACAGCATCACTGTAAACCCACGAGATAACAGCAAACACCCTTAAAATATGGTCACTGTGACTTTTAAAGGACAACTGAAGAAAAACAATCGTGTCTAATGAAAAATTACAAATAATGTATCTTATTGATCCCTCTTTACTCCAAATAGACCCAACTGGGAGCAGACATTTTGTTCAGAATCTGGTGTTCTTCACCTGACCCAGGATTCTAAAGAATGTCTGCCCCTGATCAAGATACAGACGGTTATCTTTTTATAGCCGATTTTGTTGTACAAAGCCAAAGGGGAGATTCAAAAACATATGCATTCACGGAGAGCAAGCATGTTTAATGAAAACGTCTACACTTGATGCGATCCTTAAAGTAAACAGCCGTTATTTTATAGCTGCAGTTGTCCTGTGATCACTCTGCCCCGATTTAAAGATTTGTTGGTAGGGGCCAGGATAGTTAACCCCTCGCCATGATTCAGTTTCTCCTCTCTACCAGATATTATTATAATTTCGTCTCTATTGTTCTTTTATCTTCTCTATGTTCTTCTCATATTGGTTATATGATGTTCTCCTCAATCGTTACCATAAAGGAACATATGATTGTAATTGAAAAAACTCTCAATCCCCTTTCTTCTCACAGTCTTCCTTTATGTAATAATCACTCAATGTTGCACAATGTTTTTCGCTTTATGGAATAAGTTAAATACCAACATTTACCCAGAGAACCACAGGATGAACGACTGTGTAATGGTTTTCCTTTTTTATTCCTGTTTTTTTTTTTTTGTATCTGAAAACAAAACCTCTTATAAGAAAACATGAAAAAAAAGAAAAAGTAAGTCATTAGTGCAACTTCTTTCTGTTTTTTTTTATGGCAGGAAGATATAAAATCATTAACGGCCCACATCATTGAGAATTACTGGAAGGCCTTAGAGGACATTGAATATGTGCAGACATTTAAAGGCCTGAAACTACGTTACGATCAGCAGAGGGAGCGACAGGATAATCCGAAACTTGACAGGTAAATGAAGGACTTAGATCCAGAGGCATATTGTATTTTTTAAATCCATTGCTAATTAAATATATATATATACACATACAAAAAAATACATTGTAAAAAAAGAAAATCAAAAAAAGGCACAAAAAAGTCTACAAATAAGAAGCATACAGTAAAACTGCCATTGTAACTCATAGATAGAGATCCATATATGTGATTTATGTAACTCTGTTTCTTCTAAAATAATCAGCTACACATTGTCACAAATCCAAAACTGTATCTACATTTATTTATTTTGGAATTGAGCACACAACCCTTTGCATGCTGCACTTTTTAAATGTATGCACCCATCCTCTCGCTACTCATTCATTGCCTTCTGCTTTCCTCCAGAATTGACCCGTTATTGCTCTTTTAATGCCCTTGATTCTCGAACTGCATCCTTGCATTTAAACTTTTGTTATATTTTCTTACTCTTTCTTTTTTTTTTTTTTTTTTTTTTTACTCCCTCCCGTTTGTTCCCTTGCCTCCGATCTTGCATGTGTCCCATTACTTAACACATTCCTTCTAACCGTTAATGCCATTGCATTTTGGGGCTTACTATGTTGAAGTCGTTAGTTTATCCTTTGCGTGGCTATTTTATACATCCATTACATTTCTTTGGGTACAAAGCGTGCTGCTTATTACTCTGTATATCGTCTGGCTCTTGGCTAATTTCTCCTGCATGTTGGTAGCTGGTGATTGAAGGCTAGCCTGTAGTGCCTAAAGTCTGGTAACTGTCTTCTCTGCAGCATGCGGTCTATCCTTCGGAATCACAGGTATCGAAGAGATGCTCGCTCTATAGAAGATGAGGAGGAGATGTGGTTCAACACAGATGAGGATGATTTAGAGGATGGGGAACCAGTGGTCCTTCCTTCAGACAAAATAAAAAACAGTGAAGACCTCATGGATCCTATCAGCAAATTTATGGAAAGGAAAAAATGTAAGTTTATCAAACATAACAAATCTGCAGCAAAATACATTTTGTTCATTTTATGACAAAAATACAGATGGAAGTTAAAGTGGACCCATCAGCTAAATTGTGTTTTACAAAAGTCTGCTTATAACAATATTGCCAATAGGTTAGTTTCGTTCCGTTCGATGGGATTGAGCTGTAGTAAATGTAATTACCATGTGAAGAGATGAGTATTTTCATTGTGGCGGTGGCCACGCCTGGGGACTCCATGACAATGTTTAGATCTGCTCAAAGAACGCTATTTTGTAACCAGTACCTCAAATGAGCTGGAAAGGGGAGGAAAATGATGTTTTCGGTGTCAAAAATTAATATGCAAGTTTAGAAATCTCTTACTTGCTAATCACTAAATACAACATTTTTAAACAAACCCCTTTATGTGGACCAGCTATTTATTGCCTATTTTCCAATTCCCACATGTTATAACATTAGTTCACCATGACTTATAATGCATTATGTTTTTAGAGGTGTTAGACTATGATTA
Source organism: Pelodytes ibericus (assembly GCA_036172795.1). Taxonomy (NCBI): domain Eukaryota; kingdom Metazoa; phylum Chordata; class Amphibia; order Anura; family Pelodytidae; genus Pelodytes; species Pelodytes ibericus. The sequence goes on along the minus strand of CM069868.1, from coordinate 34,249,582 downwards.
TGTCAAATAATATCTTTCTCCATATTCACAATGAATAAAAAAGGTAAAGGTCTACTGACCAATCACTGCACAGGTTAGTAATGTAAATTCAGTATAGAAACAGTCAGTCAAACCCAGATCATACTCCACCATGCTTACGCTACTGTACTCCCCCAACAAATATAAAAGGAAGAATAAAAACCCTAAGACCTATCCCAAAGTGCACTTCCCCTTGTTGCACTCTATCTGCACTCTTATATCGGCCTTGAGTCTACACCCCAGCAATGTTTTGTGAAACCCCAACGATATCCCTGTTTTACTTAAAAAAATGGACCACTGTTTGTTACCTACTATTGTACGTTATATGCGAATGTAATGTGTTTTTACTGAGGTTTCAGTCTGCTGCATCAGACACTAATTGCTCCCCCCACCCCTCCCTTATCCTATTTGTTTCTGTACACCCCCCCCCCCCCCCATACACTATTTCTACCTTTAAAAAAAAAAAAAAACAAGTCAAACACTGCATTCTTCCAATGACTTTCAGTGAAAGAGACGGAGGAGAAGGAGGTGCTTCTAAAGACCAACCTCGCTGGCCGCCAAAGTCCAAGTTTTAAGCTTTCCTTTTCTGGAACAACAAAGACGAATCTCACCAGCCAATCAACAGTCAGCAGCCTGCCCACATCTCCCACTTCCCCTGGTTCTCCAGCCACTCCAGGATCCATTTCCAAAAGCACACCTCAGACGACAGCTATTACTACAAAAGTAATTATTACATCTCTATCAAAACAGTTGGGTGTATAATGCGTAAAATCTCTCTGTGTAAAGGGGATTCAGTAAGTAGAGAAATGTTTGGCAAATCTCCAACCCTCAAACTGTTATGAGAAGGGCTTTCAGAATGGCCCTCACTGATTTGGTACCCAGATGTAGTCTGTTTGGCTGCCTAAACAATACATTTGACTACAGCCATGGGGATCCCACCTCTTCATTACCATCTGATTTTGTAGGCTGCCTAGATTTATTAGCTCGGTACAGTTTGTTAAGACCTCTCATATTTACGGTTTGTTTTCAGGGAGGTCTTGTAGGCCTTGTGGATTATCCAGACGACGATGAGGAAGATGATGACACTGACGAGGAGGAGAAAGAAGACTCTTTACCACCTGCAAAGAAAGCCAGACTTAGTTCTTAAAACCAGCAACAAATTCAGTGAAGACTCATTAACTGATCTCCTACAAGAACAGAAAACCACAGCCGTCACCCCGGGTCCTGTGAGTGTGTCTGACACAAACCAACCTATAGATTTCTGCTCATTAAGTGCCAATTTCAAGGAGCACGAGAGAGGGAGGTATACCATTAAATGAAAGGACCTAAAGCCTTGCACTCTCCCAATTTAGACCACATATTGCCCTTTTCTCAGGGAAGGAAAACAAACAAAAAACAAACAAAAAAAAAAAAAAACAAGCTAATAGGGCATGAGTTTATTATTGAACTCTGGACTGGCTGGTCAGTTGCTCCAATGAGAAAAAACATAAGAGAGGTTTTGAAATGAATGAATGGCCTTCGGAAGAGGATCTTGTGCAGCTACAAAGAATGCCAGCACTTCTCTTTGGGTGGAATATTTCTGCCTTTGGGGATTTACGCATCCTGGACAGTTTTTCATTGCCACAATACATTTTCAAACCTTCAGCGCAGAGGGCCAACTATAACATTTTGCCCCTTGTTTTGTTATTGTTTTTTTTTCACCTGTCCTCCTCATGCCCAGAAAACTGCAGGTTGTTTTTTTTTTTTTTAATGGAGGTATAAGGGATAGCTCCCCACCTCTTCTTGATTAAAGAGTGAGTGGAATTCTAGATGTGGTTATTTGATGTCATGATTTTTTTTTTTTTTCTTTTCCCCTATGATTTTTTTTTTTTTTTCTTTTCTTTCATTTTTATCATTACTATTTGTCTACCCTGAGAGTATGCTGAGTTGTTGAATATATATTGGGACCATTAAATTTTTTTCATGTAAGATAATTGTTGTTGTGATGGCTACCTGCTTTCCTGTGTTTCTTGTTCCCAGTGTCAGGATTTCCAATATTTTTTTTTAAATTCAATATATTGTTAAGTGTTGAAGGTTCTGTTAGAAAATGTCAAATTCTAAACTTTACCAATCTATTTAAAAAAAAAAAAAATGGTGTATTTTAATTTTTTTTTCTGCTGTGCGCCTGTCTCAGTGTGTCAGGTTTAAGCTTTTATTAAAATATGTCTTACTGACCTGGAATCCCTGCTTGTAAGCATTGTATGTTGATGTTAAACGGCACATTTGGCCCATTGTCCTACAGACACAACATCAAGATGTTTATGGTCTCTGGTCCCATTAATTAAAGCAGGCCATACAAAAACAATGTTTAAAGTTTTTTTAGAACAGTTCGGTGATTTCAAAGATATTTTTAGTAAGTTTTCATGCAACCTGCCATAGGAATAGTTTATTATAGGAACAAGTCATTTTTTTTTTTCTTGTAAATATGTAAGAGATTTAAAGGTTTGGCTAGGTGCATGCAGTAAACTATGTTAAGCACATTATAAAAGTGCACATGTATTATTAAAAATGTCCTAAAAAGTGCTGAACAGTTTTTTTTTTCCTAAAAAAATGACGACATAGTGTTTTTTTTTGTTCTCTTTTAAATGCTTTTAGCTATACTTGTATTTTATTTATTATTTGACAGGTCTGTTAGAGTAGACTCAGCCAGGTAGTACACAACCTGTTTTTACCAACTTCTCCAACAGGATGTTTCCTTCTGTCTAATCCATCACCTTAGCGAGAGGCCTTGGCCTCCACACAAAATGATTGCTAGCGGTAAGAGAACAAGTCGTACACAAAGTGTATCTCGTATATGTAGGGCTTTTTAGTATTTTTGCCGTTGTGCAACTAAAAAGTATTTTGTGTGTTTTGTTAACCTTAAACATACATTTTGTCTCCACATTTGCACAGAATTAAGTGTTTCAAAAATCAGTTGAAGCGAAACAAAAAATGTAAATAAATTTGGATAAAAAGTTACACCACTAGACAAGACCTTAATTTAGCCTGCTTCAATGTGTTTACCATTTCCTGACTGGGTTCACAGCATCTTTTATTCCAGGTATGTGTCATGATTAATGCCATCTGATCTAGTTGTCTCTACTACACCTTGAACTTAATATGAATAGCATGTTAGTCATGTTATCAAGGTTTACCTGTGTGAATGATCCTCACAATAATTTACCTCCATGTACTCAAATTGGGGCTTCATTGATACAGGTGAATAATTGTAATCCACGTGCTGTAGTAGTAGAATTTGAGTCTTGAATTCCTAAAACATCCTTGTTGTTTGAATTATTTTTAATTCATTTAAGGGCCTATTCAATAAAGAGAGAATTGCAGGGAACCGAGATGGGAATTTCAAACCTTAGACCAATGAAGCAGAGTTTTAAAAATTCTCCAATGCAACTGTATGAACGTTGGCCTTAAAATGACTCTCTAGTGCCCAAAATGCATCTTCTAAATATTAATGTATGTTAATGTGCTTTCAAAGTACTTTAAAATGCATGTTTTACATTGTGCATTGCATAAAATACTGTAGATGAAATTGTGAAATTACAGCAGTTTGCAAGAAAACAGGACTGCCCACCCTAGCTGAGTAAAAGTCCTTTGCCTCTTTTTCTTCTCTGCTGCAGGAATATCCTGCATTAGAATAATTTCATTCAAATGAATGGAATTTCCTGTCTCTCTCTAGTGCTATCATCAACACTGTGTTGCACTGTTCGCGACAATGGGCGTGTCAGTCACGTCCAGCCGGCAACTCCGTTGCTGACAATGGACGTGCCTGACGCGTTTTTTGAGATCAACGATCGTGGAAAACGCTCTGAAGGTACTGCTCTATTGCCTCAATTCCAGCTTTGGGGCACCCATGATCACTCCATTTCCTGCAATATGGCTATGCCCTCTTGTGAGTAGATCTTCGTAAGTGAAAAAAAATCACTTCTGATGCTCTGAATCTGTTGCTTAACTGCACCTAGAGGCAGTCAGCAACATTGCAAAGATAACAAAAAATACTTAATTAGTTAAAATCTAGGGTAAGGGTTAGAATAGTTGTAGGGTCACAATTAAATTAGGGTTAGCATAAGGGATAGGTTTCAAATTAAAATGAGAATATACTAAAGATTAGCATAAGGGTTAGGGTTACATTTAGGGTCCGGGTTGAGGTCAAAAGGTCACTGTAGGAAAAAAACACTATTTTTGTTTATTGCCCTGTAACTCGCAAAAAGACTGCAGAAAATGGAAACAAACATATTTCTGAACTCCGGACAACATTTAGAAACTTTTTAGATGGGGTCTTTTTTTAATGATTGTGTATTTGTGTAAATTATTTTTTTAGGTCAAAATTAGATAGTGTTTTTTAATTTTTTCATCATATTTTATGATTTCTTTTTTTGTAGTAAATTATAAGATATGATGTATCACATAATGGTATCTGATGAAATTCCTTCTTATGATAAAAACAACATATCATTTGTGTGGGTACGGTATGTGAGAAAGAAGAAAATTACAGCTAAACATAAACACCCCAGAAATGTCAAAACAGCCCTGGTCACCAAGGGAAAGACAAGGTCAAAGGGTTTTGTCACTAAGGGGCTAAGCGATCCAACTGTGTACAAGAGCAAGTTTATCACATTCTGCACAATGTATTTTATTCCAGCAGCACAGGAAGTGACTAAATGAAACACAACTTTATATGCTCAGTGTCTATATAATCAGTGCTGCAGAACCTGTAATATACATGCAGCGTAATCACCTTCGCGACAATGGACGCGCCTGGCACGTCTTGTGGTGAATCGAGCGGTTTTCGCGATCAACATGGAATCTCATTTCCGCTAAAACATGTAACCATTTTATCAGGCCAGCGTACAGGAAGATATCTTACTTACATAAATCTCCTTCGAATGTTGCATGCTAGGAGCACCATTTTAAAAAGTGTTTGTCATGCAAACATGTTCTGCCAAGTTAAAAAAACTTTTTAGTTACCTCCAAAACATTTCCCTACGACATGGAATAAACTATTGCAGGCAGAACAGTAGGTGTACTATACCAAGTGTCCTGATATTGTAAATAAAAAGGCCTCTAGTCTAATTTTCATTCTCCTACTCTGCATTGTGACATGAATGAGGTGACTCTGTTGTTGTTAGTGAAGGTTGCTAGGGACTTGCCAGGGAGTGGCAAACTATGCACACAGTAGGCCTACTAAACACACTGCAACGTTTTTTTTTTTTTTTTTTTTTTTTTTTAATATCAAAATGTCCTTTAAAAAAATGAATTAATACATTCTGATTTGTAAGTATGTCCTGAGTCCTTGCATTGTTACAACAGAGTACAATATAATACTAAAAATACAAAATATTAATAAAATACACATTAAACACAGAATAGGTAAGACAAATAATCAGCCATGATTTCAGGTGCATTCTGTATTGAGTTATATTGATTGAGATCTCTTAAGTGGTTCACAGTTTAGCTGTTACCACAATTTGCTTCTTAATGTGGCATATATTTATAGTGTCTGGTGTCCATGCTATGCTCCTCTACTTTTGCAAATTACCTTTTATACAGACCTAAAGTGTAAAACACACAACAAAGCAACAAAAAAACAAAAAAACATTTTAGCAGCTTAACGCATGTTGTGACAGCTTGCATTTATAAGCGGTCCCCAGTAGGTGGAGCCACTGTCCTCATTATGTTTGACAATATATTGTGGAGTGAAAGTGAAGGTGAACGTTTGATCTTGCCAACAACTATGCATTGGGCAGGGAAACCTGGCGAGTTTCTCCTGCTAGAATAGTTCAGTTTCATTTGTACATGGCCAGTTGAGCTTTTGAGGAGACTCTCACTAGAGTTGTCCTGCACACTGCATAGTTAACTTTTAAAGGACAACTGTGGTCTAAAAAAAAATAAATGTTTCTTTAAATAATACTTTTTAAGTATCATTTTATGCACATTACTTTATTTTGTATTCCTTTAATGTATGATTTGGGGATTTTCACTAGTGTTTTGCTGCATTGATTTATCTACCATTTTTTTGGTCACTTACGCACATTAACCTCCTATCACTTATTTATCTTCTTAAAATTCTTATTGAAAGTATAGAGTTAAAAAACTTTTTTTTTTTTAGGTGCCACCTCTGCCCATACAGACCTGGGTGCAATTTCAATCATCCTACCTACCCTTTTCCTGTTGTTGATGATAAAATAAAGGCAAAACCCCCAAAGTTTCATGATTGAAAAGGATCTATACATAGTGTTAGTGTAACTGCAAACAAATGTCTAAATTGGGAGAAAAATGAGTTTTAACATTTGTCACAATAACACCTATTCTTTCTTTGCTGCTCCCTGAGTTAAAGGGACTGTCTGTTGGCCAAAATCTTCCAAATATAATGCACATTAATATGCATATAATGTTTTACATTTTGATTTGCTTAAAATATAACAAACATATAGATGGATGAGTTTGTGAAATTAAAGCAGTTTGCAAGAAGCCAGGACTGCCTACAATATCTATCTATCTATCAGGACTAACCCATTATAGGGCCGTAGGATACAAAAGTGCAGGGCAGGATTGTGCAAGTGCCAAACTCAGGCAGGTACCAGCCTATGCCTGGACTAGCTAGACTTAAGCAGGTGCCTGTTGGGGGTAGACTTGGCAGGTACCGGACCATTGGTAGGTTTGGGTAGGTGCCAGACTTAGGCAGGTGACGCTCTGGACAAACGGAAAGAGTGGCAACCATGGCCGAGCCAAGGGAGGATGCCACTCTGGAGGGGATACACTACGTGGCTGAGCCAAGGAGGCATGCCACTCTTTGGGGGATACATTATGTGGCCAAGCTAAGGAGAGAGGCCATTATGTGGGGAATACACTATGTGACCAAGATAAGGAGGAATGCCACTCTTGGTGTTTGCCTACAGGATATGTCAGGCACGGGTCCAGATGACATGGGACCCTGAGTTCAGACATGGAGACACGGCCTGGTGCAGGGAAACTGCATTCTCCTGGTGGTTTCGGGGGCCCTGGTTTGTACAGCCACATTGAGGGTGATTAAAGCAGGCAGAGCAGAAGGAATACAAGAAGACCGTAAACAGGATGAATGCAATGTAAAGCTTACAAGAGCAGGGCAAAACATTAGACATAACTAGAGAAATAAGGTGACATACAGAGATAGATATATAACACAGGACAACCTACAGAGGACAGGGTAAGGGCTAAAGGAACACGGGAGAAAGTGAGCAGCCAAGATTCTCAGACATTTTCAAAGGGGAACCAAGCTGGACTTGAGGATAGGAGAGAGGAGATCCTCCGGTGCTTCAGTTAATCCCTTCATGACCGGACTGCTTGGAATGTTGTGCGTTAATGACCGTGGCTATTTTTACTTTCACTTTGCCTTATGGCTAATGGGGGAGGCAGTGGATCTCTGCGCAGTGTGCGCAAACATCCTCCAATGCTGCCCGACACTGCCGTCTTCTATGACAGAACGACAGAAGGTGTGACATGACCTTCTGGCTTCCTTCATAGAAGTCCTGGCGGAAGTGCATTGCGCAGACATCCACCAGCTGCTTGCGAGCAGGATCCATGTCCCCTGCATGCTCTACGGGGGGGGGGGAAACAAAGTTTTCCGGCGCACAGTTCATAGACACTTGAATTTGCTTGTTAAAGACCTTTTCAGATTATACGAATTGAGGAAAGGTATGGAAAGACATATAATTTCAGTTACCATTCTTCCCCTGATGAAGTCCGTTTTTTTGTATGAAACGCGTTGGGCTACAGTACTGAACTTTGTGAGCCACTGTACCAGGAAGTCCTGACCAGCCCGAAGCGCACGGAGTGCTGTCTGTCAGGGAGGACTTGTGGGCTCACCGGGGTTTTTATTTATGAGCAGTTTTAAAAATGTTAAATATCATTTTACTGCATTTGGAATAAATTTGTTGTACCCTGCATGAAGACCCACTTTTCATCCAAACCAATCGGAGGAGGTGATCCCAGTAGGGGGGGCAAGTATATTATTGCACACACAGATTCCATGCTCCTAGGTCATTAGGAGCTGAACTTGTGAGTCATTTCCCTATTGAGCCTATTGTGGATTTAATTGTATAGTACATATTGCACTATTAGTGTGTATTTTATATTTTCACAGGTTCAGTCCCCATGAGAAGCACCTTTATGATTTAAGTATATATATTTTTTGTATTCTATTGTTCACACTGGTATATTTACAGGTATTTTACCAGATATTATATTGCATTGATAATATTTTTTGCACTCATTGTCCAATATTTGTGTGTCACTTTAAGGGCATTCACATTTTATTTTATTTCACCTTTCTATTCAAGTGTCTATGTGTCTGTGCTCCAGACAACTCCTTTGTTTTTTCACTTGTTTCACGCAGTTTTTTAAGCTGTCTGTGTGTTTAATATTCGGTTGCCGGCTCTTAGTGGACACCTTTTATATATTATTTTTTACATTGTTTGTGAGTTCTTTTTTTGTAGCACTATTGGTTTGCTCGTCCTTTTTTTCCACTATATGCTCTACTGGGGACCTGAATCCTAGCCTTATAGTCGGACCTCTATTTTGAGTTCTGATTATAAGACGAAGCATGAATGTAAGACAAGCATTTGCTCTCAAAAAAACCTTGTCTAATATTCAAGCAAATACGGGACAAACAAAAATACAGGAACTAACCTAACACGCATAGCCGATAAACAGTTAGAATTTAGTTATGGCCAAAAGATTATGCTTGCCAACCCCCGACATATAGACCCACCTGTTTGACCTCGAATGAACCAGCTACCAAAGGTGACATACAGGAATTATTAAAGGACATGCAGACGGTGCGGAGAGCCAATTTGGTGGGAATCCGCCAGGACATTGGATCACTACAACAAAATAAGTTGAGACTACAACGGAAGATCATAAGTCTCAACTTTCTGATTGCAAGGGTCAAAATTAAAGTCTGACACAACAAGTTTACTGCAAATGCTACATGATGACAGCAGACTATGGCAGTCGAATGTGAGAGTGAGAGGGGTGACGGAGGATGTAGGCCCTGCCGACCTCCGTGCCTATCTTTTTAAATTAACTGTCCATATCAGGTACCAGAGCAAGTGATCTCTGATGTATCCCCCAAAGATTGGCACCACATTTCAGGTCAGGAAGGCCTCACAAGCCTCTAAAGATGCCCCTAGGGACCTGATCATGAAATTTCAATCATTGTTCACAAAGGTCAGATTTTTAACAGCCTTCCAAGGCTTGGTAAGGCTCAAGTTGAAGGCATCTCCCTAAGTTTGTTCGATGACCTTCCAGCTGCAACGGTTTTATGGAGGAGATCGATTTCTCCACTTACCACCCACCTGCGAGAGCTGGGAGTAAAGTATCGATGGAAACATCCCTACGTGCTGTAAGTTGAAAAGGATAACTGTGTGCTCACACTAGAAGACATCAGGGGCGTGCCTCCAATTGGTTCCAACCAGATTAACTCCCAACCAACGAACCTGTCATCGATGGAGCCTCTAGACCCTATGAATCAATAGGTTGGATCACCTTAGACCCCGACAATTTAACAACACAAAGTATTTGGAGTATTTTGGAACTGCACCTGTGGAGCACAGCCTCCTTTTGTTTGACTTTTTATTGGAGCCCCCCTCCGGATGACTATTTCTATTACCTTACCGGATAAGTTTCCATACTTTTCGGTTTATGTATGGAACGCTCCTTGATAGCCCTCAATATGTGGTGCCGAAGCCCTCTTTTTCACAGAGCTCCCTTGCACTGTAATTCTCCCTCACTTGGGATACTTCTTCCCTGACACACTTTTATTTCATATTCTCCTATCTGTATCTCTTTACTAGTTATTACATGTTGGGGTTCTGGATGTGTTTCTGAGTTTTAAATGAGATAACTGCCTGTTATCCCCCCTCGGGGTACACACCACAATCTATTGTAATGCCCATTTCTTTTTTCTATACTAATCCTGAAGGATGCATCAACTGAACCGACTCGTATTTCATCACATGATCCCTAGCTGGCAGTAAATCTGAATGTGCCCTAAGATTGCTTAAGTTTGAAAGAGTATCTGTATTAGTTTTTATTAACAGTCATTTACGATTTTTGTTTTGGATCCCCCATGGGGAAGCCATTTAGTTACTATTTTCCCAATCATTTTTCGCAGCAAAGGTGGTAGGTAATATATTTCCTTCCTAGTTTCACAATATATGATACATAAAATTAGCTATATTGGTGACTTATAAATACATTCAATGTATGACAACTGTTAAGAAGTATTTGTCTTTAAATTAAAACTGGCTACAAGGATGACTGGAATTATTTTTTTATATGTATATGCCAAGAAAATTGTAATTAAAAAAAAAAAAATGTGAAATACCCTGGGGTGTCTACTTTTCAAAAATATATGGTTTGATGGGGGTAAAATACATTGTCAAAAATGTCCCAAATGGGATATGGGCACAGGTTTTCAACATGTCAAAATTCCAAGTTGGAAATTGTGTCCCAAGATAACCAGACAAACCTATGCATGGGTGGTATCACTGTACTCAGGAGAAATAGTATAATCTATTTAGCAGGTTTTTTCATAAGCTTTTGTAGATGAGGAAAATGTTTTTAAAATACAAGTCAAAACAATTGTGTGTGGGTCTTTTATTTTTCACCATATTTTACTTTTTTTTTTTTTACAGTATATTATATGATATGATCAATATAATGGTATCTTGTACCCATAAAAACAATATATAATTTGTGTGGGTACAGCAAATGAAAAAGACAATTACAGCTAAACACAAACAGTGCAGAAATGTTCAAATAGCCTTTATCCAGAATGACCCAAAATGTTGGCCTGTCCTTAAGTAGTGTATGAATATGTCCTTTCAACTTGCAAGTATAGTCAATCAGTAAAAAAATGAGTGCCATAAAAAAAGATCCATTGTAATGCACTGCACAGCCCCCTGGAACTCAAACTGTTAAACCGAACTACATTGTACACTCAGCCTAACTCCTCATAACTCAAATTTTGCAACAATAGAATTAGGCCACCTAACCCATAACCTAGCCCTATAATAAAAATAATCAGAAAGAGTAGTAGATACCTGGAATCGTCTTCCAATAGAAGCCCTAAAAGCAAAATTAATTTAATGATGTCTAGGATCTGAGTAAGACTATTCTGAAAAACGAATTAGTTATATAAATTGTACATCAAGATTGTAGGACCTCCCCATCGTTGTACAAGTTTCAGTTTGCAGTGCATGTTTACACCTCACTTCCTTTCAGAGCACAGTCCTCCTGGCCTATAATTGCCACTGTACTATTCAACTCAGCTGCACTGTTTAGTACTGTTTATGGCTTGGGCAAAATCTACTACCTATTCTACATTGCACAACAAAATATCATGAAACTTTGTAGGTGATTCTGAGAGCCTTGTATTGGTCAGCCCTCACATATTCTTATTCCCGAGACACTAGTCCTTGCTAGAACCCTAAATTTTAGAGCTTTAAGATATTTTGCCTGTACCAGAGCCATCACATTTCTTTAAATTTCTACCCCCTTTTAAGAGAAAAATATCCCATGGGTGTACATAGGAATATTTCCAAGAAATTGAAGAATGTTACTCCCCTGCTCCTCCCATCCCAGCTAGTCCAGTGTTCCTGGTAGTGCCAATGCAGAAAACAGACATGCATAATGAAATATTTAATTCCCATTTTTGATTCTTGGAAATTCAGGTGGAATTAGACCGTTTCCAGACTAAATTTCATGTTTTTAAAAAGACCTTTAGTAGAGTGCCTGCCTTGTCACCCAGGCTTTTTTGAGCTATGTTTTTGTTAACTCCTCCATGAGAAAAACTACTATATTAGTGGCCTTCACTCATCTTGAAAATAGGACTGGCATGGGAACGGCATTGACTATTAATAAGTGTGGCTTAGCACCAGTTGAAGCTGTGCTTTTCCCAATTTCTAATTTACAGGGTTAGTGTAAAGTTTAGAAACCACTCACATCAAAAGAAATTGTATATTTCAACATTGCATGCTCTGTGGATACATAATCTTTCTGTCAGTGCCATATATATATATATATAATGAATATTATGAGGATTATGTACAAATATCAATTCTGCAACAAACTTCTAACAGTGTAGCAATCACAATGAAACCCAATATAATGTCTTGATGATTATTTCACTTTCAGGACTTTGGTCCAGAATTGCTCTTTCTACATAATACACAATATATTTTTTTATGGCTCCCAACTGTCCCGCTGTGCGAAGGACAGTCCCTAGCTCTACCTCCGGCTTGACAGGACAGCAGGAGTTTGGAAAGCAATTCCGATTTCATTCTCCAGTGTCTGCCTGGGGAACTGCCTCGTTCCCCCCCAAAAAAGAGCTTGCCGGCAGAGACAATGACTGGGGAGATCGGAAGATCTCCCCTCACCAGAGCTCTGCCTGTGGTTTGACGCGTGAGTGCTGAGAAGAAAAGGAGTAAACCCTACGCATGGATAACTAAATAAAGCACCAATATGTGCTATGTAATAAAGGGAACAAAATACTTACATAAATACAGTGTAAATGAAATACAATAAATTCTGGAAAAGATGAAAAATAATAATGGAACAATTAATAGTGTAGTAACAACTACATAAAAAATATGTGTGAAAAATAATACATAGAATAAGCGCACAAGGAAGGCTCAATTACAAGCACAATAAGCGCAATGAAAGGAAACTACATGCATCAAAGTATATTCCCAAATATGAAATGATGATAATAATGCAGACTCCGAACAAACAGGTATAATACAGCTGAAGGTGATTCAAAAATAAGTCTCCACTGCCACGAACCGGAACAAATAGGTTGTCTATGCACCTGGGCAGCGCACAGACACCATGCTGCCTGCTTGCAGGCAGAGCACTGGTGAGGGGAGAACTTCTGATGCCATGCTGCCTGCCACTAGACACAAGGCAATGAACAGCGCTGCCCATAGTAAGTCCTGGGGTGATGAGGGAATTTAATAAGGGGTTGATGGGTCATGTGATAGAATGATAAGGCATGTAATAGACTGATGGGGCATGTAATGGAGTGATGGGGCATGTAATGGTGTGCAGTGTGGGTGATGGGGAATGTAATAGGGTGATGGGGCATATTCTGGGTGTGCAACATGGTTGATGGGACATGTCTTGGGTGTGCAACTTGGTTGATGGGGCATGTAATGGAGTGATTTGGCATGTTCTGGTTGTGCAACGTGAGTGATGGGTCATGTCATAGGTGTGCAATGTGGGTGGGGGGTGCCCAAATTTAGTCTGCCTAGGGCAGCACAAAACCAAGATACACCACTGTGAGAGGGTCATTATCTATTTTACATGGGCGTCCCAGGCATACATTGACCTGTGGCCCCAGGGGGCCTATGATATTTTTAAAGTGACTGTGTGCATGGTGCCAGCCTGCAGTCACTTGGGGTAATTTGTTTTTATCTAATGGGCCAGCGGGAGTTTGCTGGCCCAAGGTGGGTGCTGGTGCAAGTCCTGGGTGCTGTGGCAATCCCTGTGAATGCAATCTGGGTGCTGGGGCAAGTCCTGGAAGTGCAATCTGGGTGCAGGGATGAGTCCTGAGAGTGCAATGTGGGTGCAGGGGCACTTCCTGTGAGTGCAATGTGGGTGCCCTGGTAAGTCTTTAAGTGCAATATGGGTGCAGGGACAAATAAGGCACGTGAGTGCATTTTGGGTTGCCCTGGTAAGTCCTTGAGTGCAATATGGGTGCCAGGGTAAGACCTAAATGCATTATGGGTGCTGGGGCAAGTGCTGAGTGCATTCCAGGTGATGGGGCAAGTCCTGTGTGCAATCTGAGTGCTGGGTTGAGTTCTGTGAGTGCAATCTGGGTATTGGAACAATTCCTATGAGTGCAATGTGGGTGCAGGGGAGAGTCCTGTGAGTGCAATGGGTGCTGGGGCAAGTCCTGAGTGAGCAATCTTGGTGCTTGTGAGGTGTTGTGGGTGCAATAGCAAAAGATGGTGTGGCGATAATGAAAGGAGGGCAGGAAAAATGGCTTGAATGGAGGGGGCAGAGGAATGGAAAAAAAAAAAGGAATGCACATTTTCAAAAACAAAAAAGAAGAAAACAAAATGTTTACTATCTGATAACCTTACCACTACCTGCAACTACATCGGGGGTAGCCCATGGTGCCTGAATTGATATAATGGTAGATTTATTTAATATCAGTTAGTTAAGAAAAGTGGTGGTCCAAGACAATTAATATATCAAAAGATCAAATATTTAATACCTAAAAAAGACCAAAAAATTAAATCCTAGGAGTGCACTTTATGATGTGAACAATAAGGCAGAAGTCCCAAACAGTCCCAGTTATAACGTGATTGAAAAATGTATAAACAGGTAAATACAGTGGCAGGGGAAGTGCTGAAAAACTCAAAGCCAGAACTATATTCTCCAAATCCTGGACTAAATACACAGTATGAACTGCGTACAGTAAAGAAGATACAAAGCCTGCTCTCCCCCCAGTCAGACAGGCAGGGGGGCACTTTTGAATAGCGGCTGCATTTTAATTATTTAGGTAGACTTTATTTTTTATTCATTTTTTTGGATTATCGTTATTAATATTAGAGTAAAAAAAAAAAATAATCATGAATATGTATAACTATTTACTTTTTGATTTGTTTACATCTTTATATGTATTATTTCACTAAGCACTAATCCCAGTCCTTACTGATGGTGGTGAGTTACACAAAATGGCATTCCCCCCTTTTTTTTACAGACAGCCTAAATGAAGTGACTGAAGCTTCAAAGTCAGTCCTAGTATAAAACAAGATGCCTGGAAAGGAAGGAGACAGGTGCACCCTGCCCACATAGTAGCCCCACGCATGGCTTTGTTCACATAGCGTCCAGCCAGACCCCAGCTCTGATTGGTCCGTTTAACATCCCTTCCCAACCCCCCTCTGCATTCCCATTGGCTGCTTGCGTGCCCCTTGTGTCCCCTGGCTTAGTTGCAGCTACCTGTAGCGTGACTGTGCGCTCAGCAGTTAGTGAGTGCATAGGGGGCAGTTAGTTCTGGTGTACAGCATAGACTGGAATCGAAACGTGTGCCTGCAAAACCTTCATCTATTTCCAAAGGAGTCATATAGCTGCTGCTGGTTCCCTGGACTGTACTTTTCTTGGACATTACAATGAGCCCTGCGTTGCATTGAAGGGGTTTTTTTTTTTTTTGGATCCAGGAGGAGGGGTGAGGGTGTGCTCTGTCTCTCTCTCTCTCCCCCCCCCCCCCTGCAGAGATGAGCTTCTCATTGTTAAACGTGTAGAACACTGCAAGCTCCCAACAGTACACACAATATGTGACTGTGTGTGCAATCTATACTCCTAACCAAGAATTCAGAACAAGATGGATATTACAATATCCCAGCTGTTGGACCTGTTCCTAGACAGCCCACTAGTGACCTGGGTAAGTTTGCTTGGCATATTGAGTTAAAGGGGGCAGGGGGCAGGGGGCAGGGGGGGGGGGGGGGCACAGTAAAGTTTAATGATCAAGTCACCATGGCGTTTACAACTCTACCAAAATCAGGAAGGAATTGTAATAGTGATAATGAAACCGGCAGACAGCTTGACACATTTCTACACCTAATTGGCAGCGCAGGGGTTAAATGCATTTGTTTTTTTGTATGTTGCATTTTATGTAAGATGATCGCAATATGTTTTTTTTTTTTTTTGTTACGGAGAACTAGTGCCCTTTTCCATGTCTGTGAAAGGGTAGCAATGTAATTATACTGGGAGAGAAAGTAAGCTTTTGGATATTATTATTCGTTTTTCCTAGTGCTTTTTTTATGTTATCTGTACCAATTGCATAAACACTTTCAAGCTACATTGTCCTATATAATTATAAATATAATAAGGGGTTCATATGTATATATCATTCAACGTTAGTGGTGTGAAGTTTATAGCGTTCAAATGCACCAAGTCTAATGGGTATAATAATAATGACCCAGGTTGGTTATCTGAGATCCACATACAAATTAAAACTAATCTGGCAGTGATGGGGTTGGGAGGGGGACAGAAGCAGTCAGACAGTCTAAACCCAATGAAGGCCATAAGGTCAATATTTATTTAGCAATTCCTCTACATATTGGTGTCTTTATATATAAAATAATAATTCTAGATAACCAGAAGTTAAATAATTTGCTTGAGCTCATCTTAAAGACGTCTGTAATCAACCAGAGCCAAATACATTTTTATAATGACAATACAAATTTAGCTATATGTATAAAGTGTTTATATGCAAAAACATCTGTTTATCAAACATGATATTCAATGGATCTTTGGCATAAATATTATTGATTTTGTTTTGCAAAACCTTTCAGGCTGCACTTCACATTCATTGGAATCACTTGAGAAACATAAAAACATAGAATGTGTCGGCAGATAAGAACCATTCGGTCCATCTAGTCTGGCCAATTTTTGAGTACTTTTATTAGTCCCCCGTTCCCGGTCTTATAGCTAGGATGGCCTTGTGCCAATCCCACGCATGCTTAAAATCCTTGACTGTGTTTACCTCTACCACTTCTGCTGGAAGGCTATTCCATACATCCACTACCCTCTCAGTACAGTAATACTTCCAGATATTAATTTTAAATCGTTGCCCCTTTAATTTCAGACCATGTCCTCAAGTTGTGGTAGTTTTTCTTCTTTTAAATATACTCTCTTCCTTTACTGAACTTGAGGATGATCTTTTTTATGTTTTGCAAACATGCCTGCCTCCAAATGAGTAAGGCTCAAATGTATGTATTGGTAACTAACTGGTCTACAAGGAAATGTCTTCACACTTGAAGATATTCCACCTGTTTGCATATTCGATGCGTGCATGGGGGCTGTCATATAACAAGTTGGGGCCTAAAAGTAACATCTAAACCACAACCCCAATGCTGTACACACAAACCTCCTCATATTTCATCTTCTGCTCTTTATATCCTGCTGGCAGAGGAGGGGCGGGTTATATAAAACATAGCCCCAGCAACCGATATACAATCGCTAGGCTTGGAGAAGCACATTCCTGCCTCCACTATTATTTACCTGTTTTTAACCATTTGGGTGATGGGGAGAAGTTGTCTGATGCCACAAGATCGAAATTCGTAGTATCGACAGTCATTCCTATTTATAGATTTAGTGAGTTTATAAACGATTTATTTACATAAGATAACAGATGGGAATTTTAAAATCAACTCAACACTTAAATATGTATATGGGATTCAATTTCACTTTAATATATTCAATATGCTCTTTTCATGACATTAACATTTATTTATATAGCGCTAACAATTTACATAACAATTGGTACAGAGCATAGAGAAGAACTGCATACTGTATTGGACAAACGGGGACAGACTGATACATGAGGCAGAGAGCCCTGCTCACACGCTTACAGTCTTTCAAAGTGGCCTCCTATCAATTTATACTGTATTTGTGTGAATATAAGACCAGTTTTTTTTTTTTAACTGCTCTGAAAAAGATCCCTCTATGTTCGAGGTAATCTTATAATCAGACCTCAAATAGAAATGTGACTATAAGACTAGGATCCAGGTCCCCCACAAAGCTGCAAGACGTAATGCTGGGGTCATGTGACCTTCTGGCATTCCGTCTCAGAAGTCCTGGCGGAAGTGTTGGGCAGCATCGGAGGAGGTCTGTTTGTACTAGACACCAGGGAGTGTCTTGGGGGGTGCATCCGCAAGTCTGGGGGCATATTGGCAAGTGACCAGTGAGACAGGAATTTCCTTTTCTGTGTCCTCTTTCTAAGCGCTCCCCCCTTTTTTATTTTTGCATGACTACTTTCTTTCCCCTGTTGAGGGACCAGGATGAGTTGTGGATAGTAGCCTATAAACTGTTATGTTCATTTAGTGTCTGATCGAGTTCATTTTAACATTAATTTGGAAAAGATCTTGGAAATTTCAAAGCATGCATATTAAAGAATCATAAGATCAGTAAGTGGAAGAGCCCATTTAGATACATTTTATAGTTCATGCTATGGGAGGATTTATTGATGTAAGAAAATGGCATTTTGTAGCATAAGTTTATTTATCTGTACTTGTTACAATTTTGAAATGCACCTGTGTTCTGATTTGCCTGGGAAGAAGCCAGTCTGCAAGCAACTTTGCTCTGAAAGAAAAAAAGGCCCATAAAAATATTATATAATTTTTTTTTATATATAAAAGCCATTTATACTAAAGCATTGCTATCACTTTAATAGCCCATCTTCTCTTTTGTCCCAAACAAAGTGTGTAGCATTCCAGAAACAAAACATTAACCTTAAGATAAGACCCAATTTGCACATTATCCTTTTCTTCAAAAAGTCAGACATAGCAATCTTGGTGAAAGTAGTTGTACTCATAATCCTATGCTTGGTACAGAGACTACAGACTCCTTGTATAGCAGACTGGATGAACCAGAATCTACTACAGGTTGAGTATCCCTTATCCAAAATGCTTGGCACCAGAAGTATTTTGGATAAATGGTCATTTTCATTAATAATATATATTAAAGCCTCCTGAAATACCGAAGTATAAGTGCAATTACTGTATAAAGCAATTAAATCACTTTGATTGTGATGTAGCTGTGATATGAGGCATGGTTTGGAGACGGGCGTCAGGCCTGTGTGGGATCTGCAACTTGTGGTGACACACAGAAAAAAAATTAGGTAACTGATCATCTTGGATAACAGATTTTTGGATAAGAGAAACTCAACCTGTATAATAATGTTCACACCTGAGTTTGGTGCCCGGACCCTGGAAAGAGGTTCATTTCTTATCTGTTGAAAACAAGCAGGGAGGAAATGTACCTTAGGACCTGTCTACTGTCTAGTTTACTCTCCACAGATGATACCGAGACAATGCAGATAACCGCCCCTGATTGATGCAACAACATTAATAATGCATTTAAATTAATTCTAAGAATCTTAGTCTGAACTAGTTACACATGCTCTTTGGAATGTTTTAAATCCACAGCAGTGCTGCAAGCTATATGTTAGTAAGCTAGGTAGATGTATGGCTGTCACTTTTGGTCACCCCTTTCACCAAAGGATTTATTTTCTTCCCTCTGCTAGTAATGTCTGGTTTTGGCAGTTTGCTTGGCAGTTCACTTTTAGTAAATAGTTCCCAGTGTGTTCTGTACATATCAAACCGAAAAACAAAACAGTCACTAGTTGGGATGAGTTAGATATAAAGGGAATGCATGTGGACATCATACTCTACTAGGTCTGTTATTAGGTTTGTTGGCCTACATGGTTAAAACTAAACAATCAACATTGCTTATACTGTGAAATATATAGAGAATAAAAATGATTGAAAAGGGTCTATACCTTTTTTTTAGAAAATGCATACATACTAACCCCCAATGTTTAGCATTATTAAACACAAATCTACATACAACAGAAAAGACCAGAGTTGCTTTTCCCACAGAAATCTCCCATTCACAGTACGATCCCCACTGCAAGGGATTCTGGGTAGAGGCATACTCGCATAACCTCAACAATGATCCTCTTAGCCTTGATATTTAATTTCTACACTTCTAATGTTGAAAGATATTACAACAAACTCTGTTTTTTTTTTTCTTCTTTTCTGTAGGTGAAAACCTGTGGTCCATGCAGCAATGAAAACGAGACAAAGCTGACTATGTATATGGATCTTGTGGATGGAGTATTTCTGAATAAAATTATGCTTCAAATGTAAGTTCCATGGAGAAGATATGGGCTGGAAGTTCTTCTCTCTTATGGGTTGTCTACACCTCTTAAACACATGAAAGTGTTTGTTCGTATTGTTCATATATTGTAGTATTATTTATGGTAAACGTTCTCTTTTCCATGTGTATCTGCCATGCAAAAAGGACGGGTCACTTTAAAGAGTATAATTACCAACAAATGTATAGTTCAATTGCATTTTTTACTGTGAATGTAGAGCATGATTGAAAATGATCTATACATTGTATTAGGAAAATTGCAAATGTTAAAATTAGGAGAAACATGTGTTTTAAATGTCTCTGTGGAGTCTGCTGCTTAAAAAAAAAAAAAAAGTTTCAATTCCAGTTACTCTCCCACACTCTTCCCCCTTTTTTTGTCTGTCACTGTATTGAATGAGTGATGAAAAAGAAGCCAGCACCGGCTCTACTCACAGCCTTTGAAAATCTGGAGGGCAGGTGCACCTAATCGTGAGTGAGGACGAGATCAAATGGATACAAAAAAAAGGGTAAGTGCACTCAACTCTCCGGATTCAATGCAAAAAAGGTGCTTTATTCAGTATGTAGCAAACAGGAAAAAAATGGATGGACAAAAAATAAACTGGGGTAAGGGAGGACGACCTGACGCATTTCGCGTATGACTAAGCGTGGTAACACGCGAAACGCGTCAGGTCGTCCTCCCTTACCCCAGATTATTTTTTGTCCATCCACTTTTCCCCTGTTTGC
Source organism: Pelodytes ibericus (assembly GCA_036172795.1). Classification (NCBI taxonomy): domain Eukaryota; kingdom Metazoa; phylum Chordata; class Amphibia; order Anura; family Pelodytidae; genus Pelodytes; species Pelodytes ibericus. Next base: position 34,229,101 of record CM069868.1, on the reverse strand, counting down.
TACATACTGAATAAAGCACCTTTTTTGTATTGAATCCGGAGAGTGGAGTGCACTTATCTTTTTTTTTTTTTTTGTATCCTGTTGAATGAGTGACCCATCACTGGTGAAAACTAACAAATATTTCCAACTTTTGATTCTTAAATGCTGTATTTTCCTGTGTTTTCATGGCTTCGAGACTTAAGATTTTATAGATGTGGGGGACTAGATTGAGCTTGCTTTTCAGGCAGTGTGAGTGCTTTACAGAGAAGGTGTTATGATCCAAGCACACCATGCCAAGAGTGCAGTCAAGGGTTACTTCTTTTAAAACATCACGTTGATTGCCATCACATATACATTTTAAGAACATAATGAGCAAGTGAATTATACAGTGTGAGTTTATAAAGTCTTAAATCCATTTCATACCAGTGTATCAAAAACACGAACTACAAAACACAAATTTGATGTGAGGGCCACATAGCAAATGCTGAATGTATATTTTTACCGCTATAGATGGTTTTGTTAACCACATCCTTTCCCGCTGAATGCAAAAAAAAAAAAATCCACCCCCAAGAAAAGGTTCATTTAACACCCAGGAAACTGTCAAAACTGGTCCATCTGTAGTGTTATTTATTCATTTGTGAAGTGAAAAGTAAAAAAATAAAAAATAAAAATCTTACTTTATTTGCTCTATAAATGTATGTTATGGCTATCCAGTCTAGTGTCTGGCCATAAAACACTGGCCTTTATTAAAAGTCAAGAACCAACTGCAGCACAATCAGTTCTGTGCTAGCCAGTTACAGTTTGAATTACAAATACAACATTTTGGTTTGTCTTCATGCCAAACCATTCATGACCCACCACAATAAAAACACACAATTAAGTTCTACATCCTCCCATGGCAGTAGCCACTGCTCTGATCCAAAAGCACTTCTGCATTGATTCTAATGCTGACAAATCCCCCCCTAACATTACCCCAGCCATTTACATGTTATTGTAAATGTGGGGTTTGGTTTTTTTAAACGTGTCTTTATATTTAATTGTATATGGGCTGGTGGGCAATTGCCCCTGTGCTGCTCTCTAACTTGACCCAGTGGGCTGGGGATTAACCTCTTTTCACTCCCAAATGCCTAGTCCCATAGCACTTTCTATCCAAATATCTTGTCTATCAGTCTCTGTTGTTTGTTAACAGACCTGTCTTGTTTGTCTGTCTTTCTCTGATGATAACTGGTGGGCTGATGAAGTTGAACTTCATTGTTTTTGCCCCCAAAAAAGTTGGCAGCCCTCCCCTCAATGCGCCCATACAAATATTACCCCTTTTGAGGAACTTTTCCATTCTCTATAGACAGGCATGGACTCTTTAATTTTTGTACTGTATCAATGGATGGATCTGTCCGAACATGTATGTCCTTGATACAGTGATGATCTATTATGAAAGACTCCAAGAAAATGGTTCTCACCAGTAATCACCAGTAATCTATGTGACTCAAAGGCTCTAACAAAATGGCACCCACAAGTAGCCTATGTGACTTATGGGTTTCAACAAAATGGCGCAAACTGCGCTATAGAGTACGTGCACCTGTGGTCGGATCTGACCACTGAAACTGTTTCAGAAAATAAGTTTTCATTTTTTTTTACACTACAGTTGTCCGTTAACACACCCTGAATAATACATATTTATTATTATGCATCCAGTGAGCAAAATGGGATGGGTAGTGCTTCTGTTTTGGAGTCTGTAAAATATAAGGAACCAGAATGCACTTCAGTAAGCGTCACTAGACGCAAAACTCGTTGGTTCTGATGGTTCCTTGTATTTTTGCACAGTTTTATGACCTCCTGTTACACTTTATTACTTAAGATTAAATCACATACTTCATGTGGATCCCATTGTGCCAACGTTTCCCCTTTTCCACGTTACTTTGCACGTTGTTGGCTGCTTTCTGAGCACCTGGGATCCAGCTACTCCCAGCCTGCATTACTACTCCTTGCTATTGTGGATGAGCCTGGTCATTTCCCCTAAGGAATTATATGTATTTGATTCATGGGAGAGTTGCAAGGTGGGGTGGTGGTTAAAAATCATGATCTAATAGTCCAAAATTTAAATCCTCTCTTCCAGTTACTTAACTCCCCTGGAAAACTAAAATACTGATAATGTTACTGTTTGTTTTGTGGTGTTTTACTGTTGACTCAGAGCATCACATGTGAGTAAAGTCCAACTCAGTCTCTCAAATCCTATATGAACTCTGGAAGCTGACTTGTCCCCTAATACAACCATACATGTTAAATGGTAATCCAGGCTCAAGAAATATATACATCATATTAAATTAGATTATGTCAAATGTAAGAGTCACATTTCTAAACTCTTCCAAACTCCCAAAAACTATTTATAAAAAAAAACCCAGCTAAATAAATTTACTGTGGCCAACATATCCTCCCCACCATGCTTCTTGGGTTACATCACACCACACAGAGTGCACCTAAACCATGCCTCCCCGTATTCTATGGACCTGACACCGCTAACTCCGTCAGAGCGATACTGACCGCGCACTAGAGGCTAATGACAGCACTTTTTTAGCGGAAGCAAGGTCATGAAAACTGCGGCAGAGGCAGAAAATACCAAATCCCAGAGCTGCACCTTTTTTAACTGCTAAACTTTAAAATGCGATGCTTTGAGGACACTGGCTGTTGGTGCACTGTAAGGTGAGCTAGGGCTAGTCACTGTTAAATGTTTTGTGTTTTTGTCATCGTCTGCCAATTCCTTGCCTCTGGGGATAACACAGTTTCTATGGCACTGTCATGGAGATCATGTAGCACTGAAGATAGGCCTGTGGAACAGTGTATGGTATCTCTAGAGGGATTCATAGGCGCCTGGGGTATTCCACAAGACCCCCTCCATTATAGAGTGACTGAATGTGCTGTATATTTCTTAGTTACCTCATAATACATGAGGGTTTAACAATGAAACATAGACTGTGTTGGCAGATAAAAACCATTCGGCCCATCTAGTCTGCCCAATTTTCTATATACTTTTATTAGTCCCCCGTTCCCGGTCTTATATCTAGGATAGCCTTGTGTCTATCCCACGCATGCTTAAACTCCTTCACTGTGTTTACCTCTACCACTTCCACTGGAAGGTTATTCCATACATCCACTACCCTCTCAGTCTAAACACTTGTATTAGTCCCTGGCCCTATCTTATATCTAGGATAGCCTTATAGCTAGGATAGCCTTGTGCCTATCCCACACATGCTTAAAATCCTTTACTGTGTTTACCTCTACCACTTCCGCTGGAAGGCTATTCCATACATCCACTACCCTCTCACTACAGTAATACTTCCTGATATTACTTTTAAATAGTTGCCCCTCTAATAGACTATGTCCTCTAGTTGTGGTAGTTTTTCTTCTTTCTTTGTTTATTTCTTAGTGTATCATTCTGGAAGCAAAAATGATTCCCATTACCGTAAATTGAACCGTGTATAGATCTGGGTACATTTTGGGTGTATATATATATACATATATATATATGTATATGTGTGTGTGTGTGTGTGTGTGTGTGTGTGTGTGTGTGTGTGTGTGTTGATACTCGTTTACATTAGTTAGGTGTTGACCTTGCCTTGATGTTTGTTTCTCAGTCTGCAACTTTTTTTTCTTCTCCCGAATTGTTACAAAGCACAGTCTCACTGTATGGATTTCTATAAAATGGAGATCACTCCAAAAAAAAGCTTTTATTGTTATGTCTAGTGCAAAAGGTTTTCTACAGTATGAGTTGAGAATATTGGTTTGCAAAGCTAAGATATCCCCTTCTCTTTATAATATAGCGGCACACCAAAGCACAGAAAAATTATATTTGATTAAATCGCCAATAATAACAATTATATATAATATATATATATATAATATATAATTGTGTATTATTATATCATTGTTATTGCTGATTTTAATCAAATATCTTTTTCTTCTATCTTTTATATTCTTATATAATAATAATAATAATATATATATATTTTTTAACGATTTAATAAAATATTTTAATCACCGCTTATATATATATTTTTTATTGAGAAGAGGATATCTGATCTTTGTAAAAAATAAAGAATAAATACAAATAATCATAATGTAGAAAATCTTTTGCACTAAACATAACCATTTTATAGAAATCCATGCAGTGAGACTTTGCTTTGTAACAATTGGGGAGAAGAAAAAGTAATGAAGGTCAAAGCCTCAGTAATGGAAATTGGTTCATTTGACTTCCCAATTGGCAATTTAGTTGAATCGGTTTGCAATACATGTCACTGGAGTTATATAAATTCGTGAGCATTTTTACACGGTATAGTTACATTGTATGTAAAAAGCATCATTTCTGTTGTTGATCACAAGCTCAGTTATAGTATCAAAATATTAGAGAGATCTCCCATTTATGTGCAGACAAGCATGCTTGTCATTGGTGGTCTTTACACTGCAAACTATTATAGTTTGGTTTAAACCAGTAAAACAAATTGCCCAATCCACAGATCTGTATAGCAGGGGGGATAATTTAGAGTTCGGTATAAGACCTGTAGCAGAATGTTTGTGTTATTGTGTTATTTGCTGTATTCCTTTCATCACTGTAGATAATCGTCAAAACCCACTCCCAGAATTCTCTTGGCTAAAAAAGTGTCCCGTATGACAGTCGCTAATGCCTATATATGACTGTGTTTGAGTGGTGGTTAAGTGGACAGCTGTGTAACAAGAATCCCCTTGCCTATGCAGTTGCCTCTAGTTCTGTGGTGTAAATTAGAAACTATTGACAAAGCTGTTCAAATATCTTGTGAGGGTCTTTTATAGGGACCACTAAACAGCTGAACATTGCGTGCACATCTCGGACACATGCTAATCTATGAGTTATGCCCAGCTAGTTAGCGGGATTCTTGGTGCCAGGATTTTATAGACCTGTATAATAGAGAGGAGGGTGCTTGCTTGCTTGTTTTTTTGGAGTTCCAGATAAAATTATTTTGAAAGAGGGTAACAAAAATGTGGGATATTTTTTATTTTTTTATTGCAAATTAGTAAAAAAACAAACAAAAAAAAATCTACTTGGCTTTTTTCTCAATTTTTTTTTTGTATATATATTTTTTAAAACTGGATAAGTGAACCTAATATTATCCTTCCTCCATAGTACATAGAAACATATTCCTGTGTTTTATTGTGCTTTTATGAGACTCTGCTAGAATACTTACCTCTGGTCACCGTGGATCTAGTTACAGAAAAAATAAATAAAATGATGTGCATATGTCAGAAACATTAATGGTCGGTCATTTTATTTTAACTCATTAGTGCGTTCAGTTGTTGCACTGGGTGGGCACTGCACATGTCTACACAGGTGGGGGTGTATGGTGAGTGACAGGGGCCGACCCAATGACTACATAACCTTTCTTGTAGAACTCTGGCACTGTATAGGATGTCTGAAAGCACTGCTAATAACACAAGACAAATCATATATATTAAACAGACCCTTGAATTGACCATAAAATCTAGTGCAACGTTGCCACAAAATTCCTTCTCACCTTTAGTCAACCGTAGACATTTGTAAAAGAGCTACTTAGAAGGTAGACGACTCTATTAAAGTAGGCTGTGAAGTGTACAACCCTCCCCTTGTTTGAAGAAAAATGACTGTATCTTTTTATTTTCCCTTGTCATAGTCCAATTTTCACTAGAAACAAAGTTTGTAATCTAAGGGTAGAATGTGAAATGAATGAACACATGCAATATTACTGACATTAATAGATTTTGGGTTCGTACAGGAATTTGTAATTCAGTAGATCTGGGGGGGGATCTGCCGTTAATTGTCAGTCATGTGAAGGTACACCATGACCTGTTAAGTAAATGAGACGTTTGTAGGGCGTTGATGGAGAAGTTAAACTCATTTTTGTTACAAAGACATAGAAGGGAATTGGCAAATGTTTCAAGAAAAAATAATTCAGGAAGTATTACGTTACTGAGAGGGTAGTGGATGTATGGAATAGCCTTCCAGCAGAAGTGGTAGAGGTAAACACAGTCAAGGATTTTAAGCATGCGTGGGATAGACACAAGGCTATCCTAGATATAAGACCGGGAACGGGGGACTAATAAAGGTATTTAGAAAATTGGGCAGACTAGATGGGCCGAATGGTTCTTATCTGCCGACACATTCTATGTTTCTAAAAATGGTAATGTGATTTTTTCTGCTGATTGCTCCAAATTTAGCCATTATGGAAGTTTAATTGAACGGTCAATTGTCTTTGAACCATTTAAGGCTACTTGTTGTAGAGCTGAGTGTCATATATATATATACTTTATATATTTCCCACAGAGATCCCCGACCATCCAACCAACGCATCAACAAACATGTGAATAATGATGTTAATCTGCGTATTCAGAACCTGACCATATTGGTACGACATATAAAAACCTACTATCAGGTAAGACACTTTTTATTCGCAGACACGCAAAAACATCTAGGTTTTAGAGAACAGTGGGGGAGAAAGAGGTGGGAGGAAGGGGAATGCACAAAGGCACAAGCAGCTACACACTTCAACAGGCAGTACCATTTGCATTAAATGGGGGTAGACTGGATATTGAAATAGATTAGGAACATACAAAAAACATAAACTATATAAGACAAGTATTTAATAGCCAAACAATTTGTAATAACCAGTAAAAAAAAATTCTGGTTATTACACATATATGCATTAAAAATAGTCACAGGTGTTTAAGTGGAAAGGGGACCCGATGCATTTCACCCATCGGGGTTTCATCAGAGGTCGAAACACTATATATATATATATATATATATATATATATATATATATATATATATATATATATATATATATATATATATATATGTGTATGTGTATGTATATGTATATGTATGTGTATGTGTGTATATATATATATATATATATATATATATATATATATATATATATATATATATATATATATATATATAGGGAATATATCATGAATCTTGTTTTAAGGTTTAAGAGCAGCTTAGGATATCCAAATCTTAAGGCTGGACAGAATGCTGACAGCGATCATGATTTGCTCTGTTAGTAATGGTGTGTGGTCTGCATGCCTCAGTGATGAGGGAATATAGGTTTTAAATATACAGGCAGATGAAGGATTGATCGCCTCACGTGACACTTTAATATGCTATCTTTAAGGCGGCCTCTTATAGTGGCACTTGAGGTGATCAATCCTTCATCTTCATGCATATTTATATTCCCTCATCACGGAGGCAATGCATGTGTTTTGTATGTTCCTAAGCGCTGGCTTCAATCTATCTCACTAAAATACATATGTTGTTGGATGGTTATTTTCATTCAACATACTTGCTATCTGTGTACGCCCCCCCCCCCCCCTTTTTTTTTTTTAAATCTCTAATTTAGCTTTGTCCAACAAAGTCTGCTTGTCGGCAAAAAATTAAGTTATGTTTATGTAGACATTTTAAACAAAAATGCTTTAATGAAAGAATACAAATGTACTTTATTGAACCCTCTTTGCGCCATATAACTCTAATCAGGAGGCTGACATGTTGTTTAGAATCTTAGGTCAGCTCTTCCTGCATCTGATCAAAGATGGAGGAAGATTTGACTCCAGATTCCAAACATGTCCACCCACTGATAGAGTTATACAGACAAAAATGGGTCAATACGGTACTTTATTTTTATTCCTTCATTAAATAATTTCTCTTTAAAATGCGAACACTTGATGCGATCTTTCAATAAAATGCAAACAAATTTGTGGTTATCTTTTAACCCCTTTAATCTTTTAAGGCACGTCCAGCTGGCAACTCTTCTGGCGACAAAGGGCATGCCTGGCACATCCTGTGGTGAAACGAGTGGGTTTCACGATCATCGATTGTGAAATCTGCTCTAGTGGTGCTGCTCTATTGCCTCCTTGTCGAGGCATTAGGCAGCACCAAAATTTTTCTTCTGGGGCACCCACAATTGCTCCATGGAGCGAATTGCGGGCGCCATATTGGAGAGCAGCATGCAAGGGTGTCGGAAGTGCCCCCCTGGGGCAGTCAGCAACATTGCAATGAAAAAAAAAAAAGATTTCATTAGCTAAAATCTAGGGTTAGGGTTAAAATTAGATTAGGGTTACCATAAGGGATAGGGTTACAATAAAATTAAAATTAGAATAAATTAAGGGTTAGCATAAGCGTTCAAGTTGTTGTCAAAAGGTGAAAATAGTTATAAAACAAAAACCACTATATTTGGTTAATAGAAATAGTGATGATGGACACCACTTAGGAGAAATGTTTTTGGAGCAGCTACCTAATCATCAGGGATGTGATCTATCGTTGGTTATTGCCCTATAATTTTCAAAAAAAAAAAACAACAGAAAAACATGGAAACAATCCTATTTCTAAACTCGTGATAAAATTTAGAAACTATTTAGACGGGGTCTTTTTAACCAAGTGCATTTGTATAAATACTTTTTTAGGTCAAAGTTAGAAAAGGTATATATACATTTTTTTCATCATATTTTATGATTATTATTTTTTTGTAGTAAATTATAAGATATAATGAACAAAAATGATATCTAATGAATAAAACAATATATAATTGTGTGGGTACAGTATGTGAGAGAAGAAAATTACAGCTAAACACAAACACCCCAAAAATATAAAAACAGCCATTGTCACCAAGTGACACACAGTATTTCTTAATTAAATCACTTCTCTAGCGCATTCGATATGTCTTTTTGTGTGTGTGTGCCAAGCTGTAATGTTGTCTTGTTTTTCTTGCAGAATATAATGTTTCCATATTATTAATAGTGTTATTTTTTTTAAAGACATCAATAACAGGAAAATTAGGTGGTTACTCTTTCCTGCAATGTGTTTTCATTGTGTTTATGGAAAGAGAGTTTGGATACATTATATAAATATTGCATTGTAAACTGTGTTTGTTTTGTTTCCAGCAATACAGCTTGAGCATAATGCACTCCACTTCATATGGCATTTTTTGCAATTCAGACAGGGGCCGATATTTATTTTTTATTTTGTTCTTTTTTTTTTTTTTTTTACATGCATTATTATAAACCTTTGGTTTGCCAGACAGCAATACGTTTCTCTAACCACTTGCTTACTTTGCACAATGTCTGAGATGTGGGTTATGGGGTAGGGTTAGATAAAAAGATGTTGGATCGCAATATGACTGCTCCTTCTTGGACACTTATACATGGTGCCATGTGTTTTAAAGAAGCTGCAATATGCTACCACTGTTTAGTGCTGAACAGACTGCCTTCTGATACAATCAAGTATTTAGCATTTTGACTCGTAACATGTATAGCTTGGAGGAAAGACGTAACAGGGGGGATATGATAGAAACATTTAAATACATAAAGGGAATCAACACAGTAAAGGAAGAGAGTATATTTAAAAGAAGAAAAACTACCACAACTAGAGGACATAGTCTTAAATTAGAGGGGCAACGATTTAAAAGTAATATCAGGAAGTATTACTTTACTGAGAGGGTAGTGGATGTATGGAATAGCCTTCCAGCAGAAGTGGTAGAGGTTCACAGTCAAGGATTTTAAGCATGCGTGGGATAGACACAAGTCTATCCTAGCTATAAGACTGGGAACGGGGGACTAATAAAAGTACTCAAAAAAAAAAATTGGGCAGACTAGATGGACCGAATGGTTCTTATCTGCCGACACATTCTATGTTTGTATGTTTCTATGTTGACTCCTCAGCAGGGCACCTGCTGCCATCTTTATGCATTCCAGTTCCTATGTTTACATACATAGTTGAGACGCTTGGCCTTGTTTCCATGCTAGAAGTATGGTATTTTTTGGGGGCTGCAAGTCTTCCAGGAAGACCACATCTGACCAGACTTCTCCGGACAGTAGGTGGATGTACCAAGGTCCCAATGCTTTCTGCCAATTCCGAGATGATGGCAATGCTGGATATCTTCTGATCGCGAAGGGAAGTAAACATGACGTGTCTTTCATCTGTCTACGGTTCTCAACATTGCCCATTTTTTGGTGCTGCTTATAAAGAGCTTGGAAAGCACAAATGAAACCCCTATCTGCCTGGAAGAGACCTTGCGGATGCAGTATAATTACCTTGTGCATTGTTGCTGTGCTATGACCTGTCTTCAACAACCTTACCTTGTTTGCTGAGTTTGGCTGTTCATTGTACAGTTCTATTCTTCTTATACAGCTCTTTCTGTTTCAGGTAATGATTGTTACAACCTACATAGGAAATTGATGATTATTAGCACCTGTTTGGTATAGAGGCTGAGTATTTCCCTTATTAAAAATACCAGAAATATTTTGGATAACTGGTCATTTTCCCCAATACGGTATAGTTAAGCCTTTGAGCACTCCTGAAATACAACTAGTATCAATGCTAATATTATAAAGAGCAAATAAATCACTTGTATTGTGATGTGCGGTATCTCTGGGAACTGGCCGTTGGCGTTTCAGGCCTGTACACGTGTCATTGTATTACCCTTTGTGGGCGTGAGGGAATCTGGGCATGCGTGGAAAGGCTATAGCACAGCTTAAACGGTCTGGACACCGACTACACTGTTGTGCGCTTACATTCTGAGAGGCGTGTGTGGAATTTGCAACTTGTGGCAAAATCCGAAAAGTGAAATTCGATCATGGATTTCTGGATAAGGGATACAACCTGTATCTGTTTAAGTAAAACTGTACAGGAACGGAAAGCTTCAAAACGAGGAGACCGGGGGGAAAAGGATGTGTGTTTAGCAGTATGAAAAAAAAAAACAGGGAAAGACACAGGCTCCAACCAGCTTAGATATAAAAAAAATAGAAAAATCTTTAATCATGAAATTAAGTACAAACAAAGTCTCTTCACAGTGTACATGTACACAAAGATCCTGAAAGTGGAAATACAGCACTGATTTGTTTGTTCAAGCAATTAAACAATTCTACATGCCTACAAAATCCCTGACACTGTATTGATCACTTTTGGAAATATTCTTACTTTACAGCATTTTTCACACCTGCTTGAAATGTTTCCGCATTATGTGTGTGTAATATATAATAGCCGAGTGAGTATATATATACACATAACCCCCATCACTTTGATGGTTAATCCTTTCCCTGCCTAAATAGCAATCTCTGATTACTTGTCTGGTGTGCTAACCTTAAATGCCTAGCCAAGTACCGTATGTGAGTCATCAGCTTCCGTTGAAAGATAGCTGAATGGAAACAGAATGGGTTTTGTTGGATTAAATCTGGTCTCCAAAATTTGTTTTACCAGAAACTAGGCAAGCGACTGACATGGAACTGTGTATTGTGCAGCTGTTACTATGGCATTACTCTGAGACTCAAACTGTTAGAATGGCTCCTAAATTTATTGGAGTAGTTGATTCCGGTGTCTTTTTTTTATTTTAAAACAAAATTGATTTGTTTTTGTATATTTTAGTTGTGTTCTGTATGAATGTGCGTTTTTGAATATTTTTATTTATTTTTTTTTAGTATTCTTTCACTAAAAACTGCCATATAGTTCACTTTATAATTTGTTATGAAAAGTTTATGGCCAATCCATGCTATATTCTTTTAGAGCGTTTTAAAGAGCAAATATATGTTCAGGATATTTATATTATGTAGCTAAAGAGCCTATGGTTTATAGGTATTACCCTACGGAGTTTAGACAATATTGTGTAAATATTCTGAATGAAAGTGTGACATTGTTTGTTTATTTTCTTCCCTTACATCCAAGCTAGTGATCAAGGGGTGAAATAATAGAGCAATACATGCTATCTCACCAGCACAAGGTTGAAAGGTCAACAGGACTAGGCATCTTGTTGATCTAGAAAAAGTCAAAAGGAAAAAATATTCACACCAAGCTATTTTTTTTTATTCAAAATGCTATATTTGATAGGTTATCGGTTATTTGTGTTTAATCTAGCATTGGCTTCGGTTTAAATACCTTTTTATGGTGCTGTCATTTTACTTTTTTTTTTTTTTCTTTTAGTATGCTGCGGGCTGATATTAACAGACAGGGCGTTTTCCAAAAGAATATGGGACCCCTGGGCGTAGTTTAATGACTACAAAATACTCCCAATTATCCTTTCCTGTGCTGGCAGCAATACTGAAGTATTTGAGTATTCTTTAAATAAAATATATATGTAATAGCTTTATTGTGACTGCACACAAAATGGCTTCCACTAGTTTTTTAAACTTAGTGAGTCAAGATAAAGAATACAAACTATCTTGTATTTTCAGATGAGATAGAACTTTGTGTTAAAAACGCTGTAATCAGAAATTATAGGCAACCTAGAAGCTTTATTTATTTTTTGTTTGTTTCTTTTATACCCACTGGAATTATCTCTGTAGTAAACACATAGTAACTGGGATTCCCTAGGGATTTGTGCTAATGGCAATACCATACACTTGTTAAACACAATAATTAAGTCTTTCATAAGGAACATATGTGATTTTTTTTCTGTGCCTTAACTTGTTGATGCTTCTTAAAGCACTGTGTGTGGCCAATCATGTTTAAAACGCGACACTTTCTGATTAATGATATTTTTTATACTTTTGTTCCCACTTTTACGTCTGGCCATTATGGGAACAGTTGCCTCCATTACCCAATAGGGTAAATGGGGGGTGACTGAGGGAACTGGAAACGGTAGTATTTTATTTCCCCCCCTTGTATCTTTGCAACTTAATGTTTTTTTAAACTTTAATTCTACAAGCATAGCGCAGCATTGTGCTGTTATTCACTACTGTATATTGTTCAATATTAAAATGTTGCCATTTTTCTTAACGAGCCACGTGTAATTGCATAAAATATTTTTAATTACTTTTGTCTTCTAAAAGTAAAGATTCCTGTGTTGCTAGAGTGAAATAGTGGTATTTTTAACAAAGGGGGCAATTAGTAGCTAATCAGTGACTGACTCTAGGAAATGTCGTCCCGCTCTAGAATAAACCCCATTCTTGCCTCTAACAGGCATTTCATTTCCTTCTCACAACTATAATTCATGCCAAGAAAAAGAGCCATATTAATTCCGCAGAGTCAACAATTGTAGAGTTGTCCATGTCGTAAAGGATTTCCTTTCAGACCCGGCACAGAGCCGATTCACGAACGCCCCTATTGCTGATTGAAATAATTCACAGATACAGATTGGACAGTCGTTCCCTCCAGCAGTTATTGAACTAAACTGCTATCATGTTCAGTCACCTCTGATGGGGTTAGTCAGATTTTTGATTGGTCCACGGTTAAAGAGAAATGTTCCAACAAAGCACCACAGTTGCCATAAAACCAATCCTTTTTGGCACAAACTTGGTCAACAAACAAATGGTCTCTAGTGTAATAAGCTAGGTCACTAACCCTGTGTACCCATTCCCTTTAACCCTAGAGAGATTCAAGAGCAAACACTTTCAGGGATTGTGTCAATATCTCATTTAACTATAAAAATCTAGCAGTCTGCTTTTCACAAACTGACTTCTATATTGAACCTAAGCTAATTTTGCAATATTGCCACTACGTTTAAAATTAAATTTCAATATCTTGTATTGTTTCTCTATAGCACCCTCGATTTATGAATCTTAACTATAAAACAGAAAGTCCTTATGCCTGTTTGTCTGAAGCAGGAAAAACTTTTGAATGCTTAATTCTGGGATAATGAAATTTGCACAGCTTATTCATGCTGAAATTTCTAGGTGAACACTATTTTCAGCTCTCTGCATTGTTCTGCCAGCCAATTGAGCTTTTTTAACATTTCACAGTGATGTGTATTATAATCACACTGGAGAACAAACCAGTACAGAGTGTCAAGCTTACTGAGATGGGTCTGCAGTGCAGAAGGGTAAGCCTTAATGCTACACATTTAGTTTCCTTAAAGGGGGGGGGGGGGGGGTTAAGGCTGGATTTGTTCCGGTGTAGAGAGCAAATCCAAGGACACAGCTTTGATGAGAGCTTGTCAGTTTGGAGACCAAAAAACTATTTGTGATCTAGCCACACCAAGATACTTATAAGAATTTACCTGTATCATTTTATAACATGATTTGGTGTTTAAATCGGACCCAAACAACAGTGACACTGGTTTTTCATTGTTGAGGAATAGTTTGGTGCTAGCAGTCCCCTTTTCAGCCTTAGAACACTGATCTGTGGCACGGTTACCACTTGTGATAATTTTGTTTTACATATGCACATTTGCCATATTGCTCACAGAGGGTAGATCATGTATAAATAGTGAGAACGGCAGCAGCCTGAGGATGGATCCTTGAAGCAGTCCACACTTAATTGCCAACGGAAGGGAAGAAGCTTTGGCAATGGACACACAGTGAGTTCTATCAGATCGGTAGAAGGTGGCATTCAAAAACCATGGTCGCTAGTTGCACCCTTCCAGATAATAATAGATAATAATAATAATAATTTAGACACATCTGGGTAATGCCAAAATCATTTGGGTGGGCCTTGGGATTGGGAACAAGTATTCTAAAGCAGAGGTAGGCAACTTGTGCCCCCCCCCCCCCCCCCCCCCCAGATGTTGCAAGACTATAAGAACCATATTCCTCTGCCAGCCTCTTGGCTGAAAGAGCATTATGGGAGATGTAGTTCATTAGCAGCTGAAGGGCCGCAGGTTGCCCACCCCTGCTCTAAAGTGTGACATCATAAAAATGCACCCTTTCAGTAAAACTTTCAATAAACATAGTATCCTTTTTGCAGTTGCCAAGAACAAATAATACCTAGTCTTACATGAAAATACCCAAATGCAGTATACTCTAGCACTTATTGATGCAATAATCTACAAATAAAACACCGACTGTACTGTAATCTGATCTAGTAATCCATAAATAATTCAGAAAGCTGCACTGCCATATCTCCAGTAAAACAGAATATATTATACATAGAATATATTTCCATTTTAATAACACCAGAATAAAAGTAATGATGGATCTCTCTTTCTCTCTCAAAACAAATTGATAATACTGGTTTTGATGTGAATAAACTCAATGTAAATATATATTTAAAAAAAAAAGAAGAGTGAAAGACACAAAATTCAGAAAGTTGTTTATTGCCATCCCCCCCCCCCTTCTCCTGTACTACCCTTCATCAGAGAAGAGCATGTTTATAAAGTGGGAAAGTATTGGGCATTTAGAGGGGTATGAACTAAAAAAAACGCGTCTGTTTTATGTGCAAAAGTTTCTTTGCCCGTTGCTCCTTATGCAAACATTTAACACTAAAATAGTAAATCCGAGCAAACTGTGAATACAAATGGCAATAATTGTGAATAAAAACAGGCAAGCGAATATTTTATCTACATTTTTATTAGCACTCGGTAAAAGCTGGAGTAATTTTTCACAAAATATTTTTAATAATATAATCGCCATATATTGGCGCAACCGTAAAAATGCACACTACATAAAATTAAACAGAAGAGGCGCAAATTAAGGGGGGGGGGCACAAAATGTTGCAAATTTGCTCCTTATTTTTTACCTAATTTCTTCCCCACTGCACTTGTTTAGTACATGACCCGCTTTAGTGTCTGGCATAATGACTTCACCCATGGAGAAAGCGGAAGGTGTTAATGGGGTTAATGCTAAGTGTTTTGGGAGCAGATGTGTTATTATAATAAGAGGGTGCAAAAAAGCTCCAGGGAACCATGTATTATTGATATTGTACATTTGCTGATTGCTTCTGTACAGTTATAATACATTAGAATAAGGGGATTTGCTCTAACAAACTCACATATACAGTTTCTAGATGCTTGTACTGCCCAATGCTGGGCTCTAGAAAGTGCTTATATGTGGCTTTCAAAAGTGTATATATACATGTGAATTTACAGTGATACTCTAATCTGTTCATTTCTAAGGAAATTTGGAAAATACCAGTACCAGAAAATGTTTTTCACTACACAATTTACAATTATTTGAAGGTTCTGGAAAGTGTTGGCCATTATAAAAAGAAACCTAGTTTGCAGTAACTGTATTCAAACGTAACGACTTTTGTACGTACAGATATGTGTCTACGCTCGCAGTACAGTATGCATTATTTTATAGTACATCTTAGACCGAAAACGCCAATAAAACTGGTTTAGTTCCAAGTCTGGTTAATTGATATATAATCCCGTAAACCTCCTAATATAAATACTATTTAATATTTTATATAATACTATAATGTTGTATTAAGCAAACCACACCAGGTCCTCACTGGTTTCAATTATGTTACATTGACATTGTCTGAAACATCAAGAAGTTTATAACCTTTTCCCCTTCTTACCTGCGCCTGTTAAATTTACTGTTCAGTTTCCCAACCGGTTATATTTGTGTGAAATAGCTCAGCGGATTAATGTACCAACTATAGAATCTGTTCAACTTTCAGAGTTGCAGGTTCAGTTCCTGATAGGGTTGATGCAGATCTCCATTCTTCCGAAGCTGATAAAAGGAGTGCCAGTAAATTAGGAATGTCTCCTAATTGTTGAACAAAAGTAACATTCCCGGGACATACTGGTTAAACACTTTGTTGTTTGTTTTAATTACTGTGTTTGCTAGAATATTATACAAAGTTTCTTTTTCCAGAGCCAATGCTCTAAAAAAAAAAATATCCCTAGTCTTAAAAATCAAGGTTAGTCTTATAATAAGACGTCAATAATCTCTGACTGTGTCAGGGAATCCTGTGCACAGACATCCTCTGATGCTGCCCCTCTACCGGGTATTTGAGCTGTAAAGCTTCCTGGTGGTGTACTGGGAGACATGGCAAGTCCTAGGTGTGCAATATTCTGCTGTGGGGCAATAATAAAAAGTGAGCAGAAGAACGGCAAGAAAGGGGACAGAGGAAGGAAATGAAAACAAAGAAATGCATTTTTTGGCCAATCATATTTTTTATTAAATATGAAAAACATTTTAAGACCCAGCCTTTTTTTTTTTTTTTTTCAACAATCCAAGTCCATTTTTCCCACGCGTTTTTTTTTTTACTTGTACAAGAGCTTCTATCTTTCGTCTTCATGCAACAAAGATTTGAACATATTTCTATATCCTGAGAGCGCACAGGCAGGTGTCTCGTTCCAAACGTTTGCCCTGTCTGCATTAGTGATTCCAATAATATGTACATTTATTAAGCATAGTCTAATGCAATTATCAGATGCATTTCATTGACTTGATTTGTGAGATACTAGCCAGTTTGACCTTCAATGTATTGTGCTGCACATTGTAATGTATTCTCCTAGCATCCTGTCACATGACTGGTTAATAACGGCTGTCTCTAATGTCAGTCTGTAACTTGTTTTGTACACAATAGGAATATGTGGTGAGCAAAGCTGCATGTGTCATTTTCATGTTTGTGAATACTTACTGCGGATTTAAGTAAATAATTTAGATTGGATCAGCTTGGAAGGCTGCCTATTAGTCTTACTACTTGCCGTTTCCTATAGAAACAAGTGTACGTTGTGCATACTTTGGATTAAACAACAAACCCTCGCTATGCAGCCTATTATGGTTTCAATGTAACATCCAGAGGTGTCTTTAGTCATAACTTGGATGCTGGGATTTTCCCCTAATAATGGCTGAAATGATGGGTCACATTTAGAGTTGAGCGGACACCTGGATGTTCGGGTTCGGCCGAACTTCGGAAAAAAGTCCGGGTTCGGGGTCGACCTTTTGACTTTCGGTTTATAGAATACATGTAATGCTATTGCTATTCTATAAACCGAAAGTCTATAAACAGAATGACGTTCGGTTTGTAGACTTTCGGCTTATGGAATACATGTAATACTATTGGCTTTCTATAAACCGAAATAGAGCCCCCATTCATAAGAATTTTTTATGAATGGGGACTCTATTTCGGTTTATAGAAAGCCAAAAGCATTACATACAATGTAATCGCCGAACCCCGAACTCCAACCCGAACATACAGTGAAATGTTCGGGTCCGGGGTCCAAAAACCGTAAAGTTCGGTACGAACCCGAACGGTGCGGTTCGGCTTCGCTCAACACTAGTCACATTACATTACATTAATTACAAGAGTCATTCTATCCTAGGGTTAAAACTCTGTATTAGAATCCATCCTCTGTATTTGTGTTTTTAGTAAGTAGAAGGGAGAGATAAATGCGTAAAAATGACAGTAGTGCACGGTATATGCAAAGCTGCAGAAATCCCAATTCAATGGTACAAATGACTGGAAAGCTGTGTGTCCCAAACATGTTTCAGTGTGCATAATATAAATGCTACTCCATGAAATGCTCTATTAATCTATTGTGGCAAATGAAGTAGGAAATAAAGCAAATAGAAGTTTAAAGGTTCTAGTCAATAAAGAGAGACTTGCAGGGAATTGAGAGGGGAGTTCCAAACTTTAGGCCGAGTTGGGAAAGAATCTTCAATGCAGCTGAATTGGAGAATTTTTCCACCTCTGCTACTTTGGTCTTAAGTTTGAAAATTCCATATTAATTCCCTGTAATTGTATCTTTATTGAGTAGATCCTTAACGATTTGCAGATTAATGCCTCTGCATAAAGGTGTGGCAAATAAACTTCCTTCAAACCGTAAAGGAAAAATAATTGGTATTTTTTTTTTCTTTCTAAAACAAAGAGTCTGAGGTCTTTAATTCCAATATCTGTGAAATTTGTTTTGCATCTCTGGAACATGTTTTTCCTATGTGCTGTGCTCTTGGTATATACCCCTCTCTCCTGTTGTCCCTGTTCGTTTTCATCATGTCCCTGGGCTTTTGGAACCTTTTGTTTTGTCTTTGTGGAGACCCATGATAATTGGCATGCCAGTGTTGGCTGGTTAATCTTTCATGAATGTTGGTAATGGCAGGGCTCACAGCTGCTTCTGTGACAGATGGCCGTCTGAAAAGAACTGTCATAGGAATCAACTGACCTGATAAACCTTCCCCGAGGGATCATGTGGTGCTTGCTGCTATAGCATTTAGTTTGGGTGAGGCCTGCTGACTTGGCTAATGATGGCTCCACTATACCCTATTTAAGGGAATTCTCTAGTGACCCGGAGTTTGGATATTATATCCGACTCTGTCACAGCGTTTGGAATAGTCTGTTAATATCAAAAATCAAAAATCTGCTGGTCTGAGCATTTGCATTGCAAACTTGAGTTACTGTATCACCTGAACATTGTTTTTACTGTGCATGTAGAGCATAAAAAATTATTTAAAATGATCTATACATTGTATTAGCAAAACAGCAAGCAAATGCCTAAATTAGGAGAAAAATATGTTTTTAAATGAGTCTCCTGCTTATGACATCACCTGTGGCACGGTATGCAAATGAGCTGCTTTTCAATGGGAAGTGTGTTATTTGCATACCATGCCACAGATGATGTCATAAACAGGAGACTAAAACAGACTCATTTAAAACATAGTTTTCTCCTAATTTAGGCACTTGCTTGCTGTTTTGCTAATAGAATCATTTCTTATGCTCTACATGCACAGTAAAAACAATGTTCTACCTTAAGGTCTTCCTTTTACTGGCAAACCTAATTGTGCAATCCATAATATCGCTTGGATATTATTGCTTTAACCTCTTGAGTTTTCTCTGGAGCATCCTGCTGGGATGTATAGGAGAAGTGGTACAAAGATTTTAACTTTTAAAGATTTGTTTCATCCTGCAAGGCTTTTAAAAGAGGCGTAAACCCCACAAAATATTTTTTAAACCTGAATTGAATTTAAATCAGAGGGGCAACGATTTAAAAGTAATATCAGGAAGTATTACTTTACTGAGAGGGTAGTGGATGTATGGAATAGCCTGCCAGCAGAAGTGGTAGAGGTAAACACAGTCAAGGATTTTAAGCATGCGTGGGATAGACACAAGGCTATCCTAGATATAAGACCAGGAATGGGGGACTAATAAAAGTACTCAAAAAAAATTGGGCAGACTAGATGGACCGAATGGTTCTTATCTGCCGACACATTCTATGTTTCTATGAATGGCAATGTCAGTGCCCAGTCTACTGTATTTTTTTTTTTTTTCATTATTGCTTTGTGTTTCATTCTGTTGATTTTTAGTACACTGAATTATAATGTGACTGTGTAGTGAAGATCCTCTGGGTCAATCCTGGACCACCAACTGTTTACTGGTCAATAAATCCCCAGCCTTTTGTTTAACGGTTAATTACATGTCAGACTTCCTGCCACACTAGCTTGTGATTACCTTGAGTTATTCAGCTGTACTGCAGTCTCAATGCAATAGCTTTTTTCCCCCAACTTCGAGGTTTGGAATTTCTTTTAGAAACAGACAACTAGAAAAAATTGTAACATATATGTCCCTTGAAAATTGGGTGCTGCATGAGTTAGACCCCTGAATCTTGATTTAAAAAAAAAAAAAAAAGTCTCTGGCATTGAATTTGTGCCAGAAATTGTCATTCCATCCCCCCTTTTCGACAGCCCCCACCAACCCCCCGTTTGTGTGCCCCTTCAAATTCACCACCAGCACAGCACCCTGCCTCAACTCCAACCCACCAGGTAACCACTGCTGTGGCACTTTGGTGAGAAACCCTGGTCATCCCATAACTTACATGATCCGCCATACAGGAAGGATCAGACAGCGTGCGGGGAGAGAGTGTGAGATCATCCAATGTGAGTGTAGAGAATAACAAATTATCTCTACAGAGCACAATTTAAGAGATGTATCGCCTATTTATGATATCGCCTGTGTCTTGAAATGTAAATGAACTTAGCACTAGGCCCTTATTACTTGCCACTGTGTGCACTAAAAAACATAACCAGCTATATAGTTTATTTTTCCTTTACGAATAGGTGGTAGATTTTTGGTGTCCATGTAGATGGATTTGAAGAGGGATTGAACCCCAAATCAGTTTTAATCTGACTAAGTATAGCACCTTGTGAACAGTGCTCAAAGCATGCACTGTGTTCAAATGACATTGTTCTTTATTATACCTAACAGCCTTCCAAGCTGCCATATCAGTGAGCTAGAGCTCCGTGACCTGATTCCAGCTATTCATATGTCAGCATGTGACCAAGCTGGGAGGAGATTCTTATCTCCTCGGAACTTGTGGTTCTGCGAGTCTGTCTTTATATGATTCACACTCCTGTGCACCAATAACACAGAGCCCTGGTCGCTCAGCTCTCTCTCTAAGGTGCTATTGTTATAGAGCTTCATGACATGGCAGCCTGCAGTACTGAATAAAGAGTGGCATGTTTCCTGACCAATCAGGATATAGCCAGTATACAAATCATGGTCAGCCACCATAAATTGTGCAGAAAGTAAACTAATGGAATACTTCTGAATTGTATAAAAATGCAAGCTTATTTGAAATACATATAGGAAGGTACTTTTTGCAAATTTAATGACTTTACGAAATGTGTTGTTTTTTAAAAAAACTTGATGCATTACTGTCTCTTTAAGAATGCCCTAATTGAAAAATGTCTGTAAAGGCTGAAATGTTGTGTGTGTGTCACTGGACTAGAACCATTTATATCATGGAACCATGGATCTAACATTTTGAAACTGAAAGGGAGCTAAAGAGTTAACTGATGTGTGTTTTGATCTGTCTATTTGGCTTTGTGTTGTTGTAACATTAAACAAATGCCCCTCTGGCTAATTCATGCAACCGGTCAATTGCAATAGACCCATTGTCTTTCCATTTGGCATTTAATCCATATTTACACCAGATTAAATTAGGGCCGTGGGATTTAACCCTTGCGGTGGATTTCTGATTTAGAAATTTTAAAGGTAAAACCAAGCCACCAGGGAGGTGACAGTCTGTGCTCTGGGGTCACTTATTATTTGCATTCATGTGTGTGTGTGTGTGTATGTGTGTGTGTGTGTGTGTATATATATGTGTGTGTGTGTGTATATATATATATATATATATATATATATATATATATATATATATATATATATATATATATATATATATATACAAACAAATCCAAAAGGAATGCACTCACCTAAACTAGCATATATTATATTATATTATATTATAAGGGGTAATAATAGGGGACCCACCAATATTGGAGTACTTTGACATAGTGGTGGGCTTAGCATAATATGGCCATATATGTAACCAAATCTCCAATTTTGTTATCTTAGAAAGACAGGTGTTTTTAAGTAGCTTTAATGAAACCTATAGCTTTAAGAGTTTTTCTCCTACCTGCTTTGAGGTGAGTGAGCTGATCTTTGGATTTTATATATATATATCTATATAAAAAAAATACCGGCCATGCTATAGCTTCAATGGACTTAACATTGGCTACAAACCAAATTTTTTTACTGTCCTCCTGTAAAAATATCGGTAGAGTGGCAATCGCAGATGCCATTGCCCTAGTTTTATTTTTTATTTTTTTTAGGACTTTGTCAACAAGCCTATGTTAAATTAGATCTTCCATCTAGTGGCAAGCCATTATTCAGAATGATCACAGTTTACGCAGTCACGCTTATAATGTTTGAGTTTATCTGAAGAGGGACACTACAAACGCACTACAGAAGTGCAAAATATTACAGTAATTCTGTTTGGGAATGTAGCAGATAATTGCTATAAAACATTTAATCTCCCTTCTGTCCCAGTATCAGCATAGATCCAACTCAGACCCCTTATCAGCATTCCAAACACTATGCTATGAATCCCTGGTTTGTCTTCCACAGATCGTGAGAATCTTACACTCCTGATACTGTGTTGGTTTATGCCCAGAAAACGTACAATCCTGCAGGAAAAACAAATTTAACGCATTCGTACTTCTCTAATACCACTAACAGTGCACTCTCTAGCAGTCGGTAGCATCAAGGAATCTCCTCCTCTATTAATACAATATTCTGTCAGGAAACTCAAGTTTCGTTTATAGGGCTTAATTTACAAGGTACTAATTAGGGGCAGAAGAACCAGAAAGTATGTATATCCATGATACTCCATAGTACAAAAGAATATGCTGTGGATCTGTGTTATAGTGTTTTAAAATGTTATATGCATTTTGTAACTGATATAGTTGCTGGTGCTAGTTTCTGGATGCTACATTATGAGTACCTTGTACTGAGCTGGACTTTGGGACTATACACGGTCTGTTTATATAAAAGGGATTGGCTGCTGTTGGCATGAAGATACTTGTTGGGGGGGGGGGGGGGGGAGAGTAGTTGTAAAACAGGTTCTAATAGTTTGTTCATATTCCTTGCTTAATAGTAAGTCAAAAATAGATTATTAACCACATATGACTTTTTTTTTATGGTTCCTTTTGTCAATGCGGTCAGTTAAAAGGTCTAAATTAATACCAGGTCATCATAATTAATCTGCACATGTCAGCAATACAATAAAGGGGAAAAAGGCAGAAAAAAAAATATTTTAAAAAGCAACACAGAATTTTCCAAAAATAACAGTAATTTTCCCAGATGGTTTCTAATCATTAAGATATATCTGTTATTAGCTTTGCATGTCATTTGTTATTATATTAAGAGAAAATAATTAAATGCACAAAGGAATATATATTTATATATTTTTTCTATACTAACCTCACCCTGCATAAGGGCTCAAATGTCCTTGGGATGGTATATAATGTCCTCCTTTTTAATCGCTATCGCTGCCCCCAATAAGCATGGCTTGGAGAGATTGAGCAGGACTGATTTATATAGTAATAGCAATAACTGTACTACACTTTCTTGGAAGTTTTTATGAGGCATTAAGTATTAAAGAAAAAAAGTAAAAAGTGATATTTATCTAAAAAGATTTGTTTGCACATTTTAATTGCAACTAAGGTTAAACTGAAAGATTATTTGTACATATCCCATTGCTGAGATTTTGTTTTGTTTCTGCAGTGGATGTATTAGTCTGCTTATGGCACTCAACATATTATTTCCTGTGATTGTTTTTGTTTTGTTTGTCAGATAAACTGAAATTAAAAATTTGTATTGTTGCCGTGAGTGTGGAAGAGACACTACCACTTACGTGCGATGTGACTAGATTACCTGTGCATTTAAAAAACACATATAAGACATATGCCATTGTTTTGTTTTATATGTTTGAATTAATTGCATATAAAATGAAAAAATAAAATTAGGTGTCTATCTGCTGCATACATTTTGTGTAGTTTACTCATGATGCAGCATTCTCAGTATTCTTCCAGCAAGTCTCACTTTACAACTGCGGGCAGAGCCTGCATGATGATGTCATAAGATACACCTATGCTCTCTTACTGGCTCCTTTGTATCACTAGTGGGCAGGACTAGGTGGCTGTGTACACTTTAAATCCACCCTGGACTCTGTGGTAATGGGAAATATTTGGACAATGTAGGACTCAATCTTATTTGGTTTTAGGAGCCAGTCTGCATCATAGACATTGGAATTCTTACAGTATTGTTTTTAAGTGCCCAGATTTGTCACTCCCTGTCTTTTTTTAAAATCTAAAATAGATACAATACATACAACAAAACAACACAAAATTTAATGAATAAAAAGATGCTAAATGCGACATAAGAATGCTTGTTAATACTGATACGTCTGTTTCATAATATAGTTCCAAATATTTGTTCTTTTGGGATTTGGGAAAAAAAATAAATCATTGTTATAATAGAACAATGATTTAATAAATATAATTAAAAAAGTAAACATATAGTACTGTGTTAGTTGTGGAAATTCATAGTCTACAAAAAGTAGATCTTTTACACTTGGATGGCACCATCCTTTGGTAATATTTGTATACATTATTACAGTACTCTTAAAATACTATGTAAGTAAAATGTGCTAGACCTCCTCTGTCAGTCCCCTAATGGTTAATCAGTAGAAATGATCTCATCGATTTCTCTTTTTCATTGTTTGTCTCGCTCTTTCTTAGTTTTTCTTTCCTTTTCAAGAGCCTGACCAAAGTTCTTTTCAGCCCACGCAGTATTTTGTAACCTTTTCTTCCTTCTTTTCTCCTAGTTTTTTTGTTTCCAGAAGACGTGGATCTGCATTGGCTGTAACTAATTCCTCCTTCACATACAGGGGGCACTCAGAGAGGTGCAGCGAATATTTGTTTTGTAGAGAAGAGGGACCTGTTAATGTTCCAAAAGCACAATATTGAATGCCTGGCAGATACATAATGTCCTGTCTATGAAAAAAAATGATAGTCTGTAATTTAAATCTATAAATCAAAACAGAAATATTGTGCATTGTAAGCGAATGGGAAGAGAGCACAAGGCTTTAAATATTCCAACTACCGTGTCTGATAAGTACTGTATTATGTCAAGAAAAAGAAACATATATCTGTCTCCTAAAAGCTGCATAAAAAGTTTTAAAAAGTTACTGCTGTTGCTGTAGAAAGACTTAGTTACTGCTGTCGCTGTACAAAGAGTTAGTTACTGCTGTCGCTGTACAAAGCGTTAGTTACTGCTGTCGCTGTACAAAGCGTTAGTTACTGCTGTCGCTGTACAAAGCGTTAGTTACTGCTGTCGCTGTACAAAGCGTTAGTTACTGCTGTCGCTGTACAAAGAGTTAGTTACTGCTGTCGCTGTACAAAGAGTTAGTTACTGCTGTCGCTGTACAGTTAGTTACTGCTGTCGCTGTAGAAAGTTAATTACTGCTGTCGCTGTACAAAGACTTAGTTACTGCTGTCGCTGTAGAAAGAGTTAGTTACTGCTGTCGCTGTAGAAAGAGTTAGTTACTGCTGTCGCTCTACAAAGCGTTAGTTACTGCTGTCGCTGTACAAAGCGTTAGTTACTGCTGTCGCTGTACAAAGCGTTAGTTACTGCTGTCGCTGTACAAAGCGTTAGTTACTGCTGTCGCTGTACAAAGCGTTAGTTACTGCTGTCGCTGTACAAAGAGTTAGTTACTGCTGTCGCTGTACAAAGAGTTAGTTACTGCTGTCGCTGTACAAAGAGTTAGTTACTGCTGTCGCTGTACAAAGACTTAGTTACTGCTGTCGCTGTACAAAGACTTAGTTAGTGCTGTCGCTGTACAAAGACTTAGTTAGTGCTGTCGCTGTACAAAGACTTAGTTAGTGCTGTCGCTGTACAAAGACTTAGTTAGTGCTGTCGCTGTACAAAGACTTAGTTAGTGCTGTCGCTGTACAAAGACTTAGTTAGTGCTGTCGCTGTACAAAGACTTAGTTAGTGCTGTCGCTGTACAAAGAGTTAGTCACTGCTGTCGCTCTCCATTGTGTGCTACATTACAGCACACAAAGCTGTCTGTCTTGCATTCCAAGCACAAGCATCCCAACACTGCCCTTTGACAAGGCAGGATACGGGCGATGTGGTCTGGGATGGGGAGTGTCTGTATCACTCATGTAGTCTGAATCAGCTTCAAGCAGGAAAGTTGGGGGACAACCATGCATTTGAAACAGCTGAGTTAAAGAGAAAGAGATTAATTCTGCAGTAATGGCTAATGAGTGTACTTTCTCGGAGGGGAATATTAAAACGTCTCCATAGATAGATGACACAGGAAGGTAGGCTTTCTCAGTGCTACAGGATTTTGAAGTTCTGTGGAATGATTTTCAGGGTTATTAAACCTTATACAACATACAGAAAGTAAGCCAAAAAAAGTGTATTAATTAATCTTTTATATGCAATCTGATGAGCAAATACCTATAGCCACATCCCTGCCTGTCTCTCCAAGCCCTCCTGATTGGATGAAACTGCAGATCATTTCAGCGGGGGCCTCTTATCATTTGGTCTATCATTTGATTTAAATGAAAAATAAGTACATTTCACATATAATAAGCATGTACAACAAACAAAAAACGAGCCATTAATACACAAGGTGGTTAAACCTGAACTTACAAGTCCTCCTCTGTTGATGCCAGATTTGTGCAATCGATGTATGGTGCATGGAAACATTGGAAAAGAATGTTCAAATAACCTGTGTTGAATTTGTGCCCTGGCCAACTAGGCCCAGGCCTAGGGCAGCAGACTGCAGGGGCGGGGAGGGCAGCAGCAGACTGAAGGGGACGACAGTAGAGCCAGTGCTACCATTTGTCGGTGGTACCTGACAAGACTCCTTCACAGCCTGCCTACACAGACATCTATGGGGGCAACCTGGCTCTTTAGACTGGGACTGTTGAAAAGTGTTTGGGGGCAATCCGGCATAGTGGAAAGGGTATGCAAAAAAGGGGTGCAACCTGGAGAGGCAGAGTTGTGGGGTACAGGAGTTTAGGGCAGCACCAAACCTAAATAAAGCACTGCTCTTTAAGGTCCAGTTTTTGTAAATGACCACCATGGTGGTTATACTGAATCTACAAAACATACTGGAAACCATTTGACTAATTCCGAGCAAGTTTCCAAAAGTTTTCCACTGATAAAAACTCACCTATAGCGAGAGGCCATACTTTTAGGATCTTACACATTTTAGAAGTATAAGTCGATCATTCATGGCTTGACTTGAGCTTACTGAAGGTGAAACAATGTGCTGTCTTATGGGTCTTGTGTGGCTGTGTTGAAAGAGAAATTCTCTTGCAGACGTTTTTATAGATATGAAGAAATATGTATAGCAATCTGTTAACAAACATGCCAAAAATATCAGTTCCATTAAGTGATGTTTAATGCTATTATAATACTTTTCCCTCTACTTTTGGCATCTGTGAGTCAAAGTATAATTTTACAAGAATCTCTCTAAATTAAACTGATAATCATAATAAACAGGACAACCCTTAGGTTGTACCAAAAGATTGCATTTAGTGTAGGCATTTTACATAGAAATGCTTTACTGAAGGACTATAAATATAGATTGAGCCCTCATTGCTTCTACGGCTCCTTAAGGAGATGAAGGAAGATCTGACCCAAGATTCTAAACATGTCTGCCCCCTGATATTGATATACAGAGCAAAGAGTGTTCAATAAGCTACATTATTTGTATTATTTCATTGAAATGTCTACATTTTGATGCAATCTTTTAATTAAACAGACCTTATTTTTTTGCCGACAGAGTGCATTAAATAAGACATTGTGTCTTATACAAGAATGTTTGATACTTTTATTTAATTGAATTTGAAGTTTAGGGAGTTGTTGTTGCCTTTGATGGCCAGAGACTAGTTAGTTCTAGACATAACGTATCACTCTGGCTGTCAAACAGTTTTGTGTTATTACATTATCATTTATTTTTTATAGTTATGCCACGCTTGGCACAAATCTTAAAATGGAGTTACAAATTACAATTAACATACAGGGACAGACCCCTACATACAGCAGGGAGATCCCTACTCATAAATTAACATCTTGAGACAAAATCTAGGGGGCAAACAACACAAAAGGGCTGGGGGACTTTTTAAAGATTGACGGTAGTGGAAGAGAACTGAGGAAAAATAAACTCTATGTATTATAAATTAAGTTTTGGATTTAATTCTGTATTATTGAAGTTGCTTTGTCCTTTTTAAAGATCTGTTACTGTTTATCCATTTTAAAAGGGTATTTTTTCCTCTAGCTTCTTATTTGCCTGTTCCTTTGCCTCTTTCAATGTCCACTTGTTTGTTTGCTTCTGCATGTAAATGTTGTATGTCTTGAGTTATTTTGTATTTATTGTTTTGCTTGTCTTGTTTCAGGAGGTTTTGCAGCAGCTAATTGTGATGAATTTGCCAAATGTTTTGTTAATAAGTAAAGACCCTCTCACTGGTAAGTGATGCAATTGTTGCAGATATTGAGTTTTAGTTTGTGTATGTTACCAGTTGGGATTCTGTATTGTATACAATGTGCTTTCTTTGCTATAAGTTTTTAGCTTGACAAGTGAAAATGTCTGCGCTCTGCTTTTATACAGGTAAAAGCATAGAAGAAATGAAGAAAATTCTATTTCTGATGCTGGGATGTGCTGTACAGGTAATCTTGAAAATCCTTCTTTACGAGACACGGTGAAATAACTGTACATAGCTGCCATTTCAAAAATATGACATAATTTGCATGGGATTACTCGTGTTCATTTTTAAAGCCTAAAACCACTTTGACAATATGCTCTATAGGATTTGAAATAAAACTGGAAATTAGCAGTTGATGAATGATATGACAGTGGAGTAATCCAGTGTCTTGGAAAATGCCTAATGCCTACTTTGGTACTCTGTTGTTTACCTGATTGAGCTACACCCCAACCGATTTTAAACCAGCTCTGAGAACCTCACAAAAATAACTGATTCAGTGGTTATAATGTAGCACTCGCCCTTTGTGTGCATTAATATGTTTGGAGTGCTCTGGCTGTTCAGCCTACCAGAAGCTTAAAGGGACAGCCTAGTCCCCAATCTCACTTCCTGTGCTCCTCAACTTGAATATATTGTGTGGACAGTAGGATCTCTTAGCGGTGCAACACATTGTCTGATGACATCACCAGAGAGACAGGATATTCCATTTATTTGAAAGGAATTATTCTCATTGGTGCCTGCAGCAAAAAAAAAAAAAAAAAAAAAAGGAAATGACTTTTACTCAGCTATTGTGGGCAGTCCTGGTTTCTTGCAAACTGCAATTTCACCTAGCTGTAAGTATTTTATATTTTAAGCAATGCAAAATGTAAGACATGTATGTTAAAGTACTTTGAAAGCAAATTAATATGCATTAATATTTGGAAGACAGACCCTTTAATTAACTAATTAATTAATTAATGAAAATATAAGGAGAGGAGCTTAAGGATACTTCTCCAACAAGAAAAAATGATTGGTGCATACTCATGATTAACATGTACACTAGTAATCCCATGCTGAACAGGTGAGCAAATGATCTCATATTTTTACAATGGCAGCTATGTAATGTCAGTAAGGCGCCAGAACAACACTTTGTCACAGGGAATCATGAAAACTGCTGCATTTACATAGTTAGATTTTAACCTCTTCAGGACAATGTTTTTTTTTCCTTTGTTTTCATTTCTATTCTGGACATTAGCTATTTTGTTAGCGATGTTGCATTTAATAAAAGTGCAAGCTTGCTTCTTAAATTAGTCCCCACATATTATATTTTGTTCCTTTAAGGACATATTGGGCTTACATATGAGACCCTTTTTAGACTTAACCCTTTGCGAACTGTATACATTTTAATAAAGAGTCCAAAAATGGCAAAAAAGGTGTTTTTTTCTTTCTTTCTGGGACACAGTATATATCTTTCCGCTCTTTCTGTCACTAGATTAAAGTGTGTCAGTGAGCGAGACGAAGGATTTTGACCATCGGTGTTCGCACAACACTGATTGCAGGGCTCGACCATGGCGACTAGGAAATTGTACCTGGCGCCCGGGTAGGATCAGCAGCACACAGCGCTCCACCGTCCTGAAGTTAGATTAAAAAAAAAAAAAAAGTAAACATGTTTTTTTTAATTTTTTTTTACCTATCTTAACAAGCTGTTTAGATATGTAAAAAAATAGAGCTAAGCAATCTGAGAGGGCTCAAAAAGACACAGTTTGACAGAGGTCCCTTTCCCGCACTTTCAGCTCCCGGCACTTTGCATTTTGGGAAAGTGACCTCTGTCAAACTGTGTTTGGCAGAGGTCCCTCGACACCAATCAGGTACAAATTTCAGCGCCTGTTTTTTTTATACATAGGCAGCACCAGCGCAACGGGCGCTGTTGCGGACGCTCCCGTGAGTCTGCTTTATACATTGGCGCACACACGCCGATTGTGCCAGTATTTGGCATAATCCACATGTGCGCCATGTTTATATATGCCCCCTTTGTGTTTTCTCTCATGAAAGCATTTCTTTTTAAAAAAGCCTATAATTGAAGTAATCTTTCAATTAAAAATAACTTTGTTTGTTTCTGGGAGTTGTCCTTGGAGCAAACAAAATCCATATATATATACATACATTTTTAATTTAATCTCTATATAACTTCTAAAGTTAGATTTACACCTTTCATCCTTTTTTCAGAAATTCTGGGTGAAAACTTTAAATGTAGGGCAATGACCATAACCTTTTCCTAGAATTGCATTTTATCTGTAACTCCATGGTGTTTTTAATCTCATCAAATTATTATTCTGTTTCCTACAGTGTGAAAGAAAAGAAGAATACATTGTGAGGATCAAGCAGCTAGATATTGAGACACAAGCAGCCATTGTATCACACATTCAGGAGGTATTGACACTAAAGGCTTTGAATTATTTATTGGTGTCAGGTAAAGCAGAAGGCTGTATTACTAATATTAAATGAATTGCTTTCCACATATCACCATTTTACTGTGTAATAAATACTTTAATGCATTAATGACCCCAAGACCGGTATCGGTATTATGTATGCAGAGAAGAGGAAAACGGTAGCGGCACTGGCTTGATGAAAGCACCATTGACTCTCTAGTGCACTAGCTTTTGTAAGTAATGAGTAGAAAACACAAATACCTTCTTCGTCAACAAAAATGAGAATAATTGCAAGCTTGCTTAAAAAGAACTTGCAAATTCCGTTTTTCCATCCTAGACATGAATTGAATACAGACTAGTCGCCCCCGGCTGCTCCTGAATGTCTGGGGAGCATAATTCTGTTCGGAGTTTTGACATTCTCTGCAGTATATAATAAAGCAGACTTTTTATATGTAAGACAGAAAGTAAGATGCAAAACACCTTCATTAATAATAAATAGAAAAATGGTAAAAATAATCCGTAAGCAAAATCCGGGAGGCAAGCCGGGTTCAGGAACCAAAGCGTGGGTAGTCAGACGAGCTGGAATCAGGAGAATGGAGATCAGCAGAGTCACGAGCAAAGCCAGAAGTCAGGAACCAGGAGGGAAGTCAGGCAAGCCAGGACAAACACGAGAATCACAGGAACTGCACTTGGAAGCCAGAAACAACGCAAGAGCAACTGAGACTAGCTGCTCAAATATCTGTACTAAGCAGAAAAAGGACTGGCAAATAGCAACCATGGTAACCGTAGCTGAAAGGAGATGGTCATTAGTAATCGCTGACCTTCATCTAGTTAAGCAATAGAAGACTGACACCAAACAAGTAGCTGAAGAAAAAAGGCTGGATGTAGGTAACTCAGGTGGACATGTTGGAAGACAAAAGAACAGAGGAAATATAGTTTGACACAGTTATAGATCGGGCACATTTATTAGCACCAAAACTCACAAAAACACATGCACTGAGTTCTATCTCAAGTGCAGTAAAGCGCATAAAAGAATGGTCAAGGTTACCAGATCACCATCCCCACTATTGCGATGGAGATGTCCCGTGGAATACAGTGCAGGGGAGAAACATCATGCCTTCCAGTGCTGTTGCGCTGGTGACATCAGGCTGTAAAGAAGGGAAAATGTGGCTGGGGGAGGATGTTGGTCTTGCTTGAAGTAGAAATGTTTCAGTAAACCTTGGCAGCCCGCAATAAGGACAGAATAAAATTACAGATACAAATAAATCATCAGATACAAACAAAAACGCGTTTTGTTGCGCAAACTTCATCAGGACATGAGTAACCTTGACCATTCCATTTTTTTTAGTGCTGATAAACTCATTTTTATTACCTTTTCTATAACAGTGTTACATTATATTTCCTTTTTTTTCTTCCCACATTCCGCGGAGACATCTAGAATTTTTTCTTCAGCTACTTTTTTGGTGTCTTTTTTTTTCTCTTGCTGTTCCATATGGGATATTGAGGAGTCCATGCTTACACTAACAGGAGAGTTAATTTATGTATTTCTTTTCTTGTAGACCTCATTTAATAAATAAGAAGACTTTTTAAGAAGTTTTACATTTTTTTTTTTATCAAACCTCACATAGTTTACTGTGTAAAATGTTTTTTCAGTGTGTATCATCTGTGATTTTTTTTTTTAATTGGTAGGTGACCCATAATCAAGAGAACGTGTTTGACCTGCAGTGGTTGGATCTTCCTGACATGGCTCCAGAAGAATTGGAGACTCTTTCCAGAAATATGGTCCTCAATCTCAGGAGACTTATTGATGAAAGGGATGACTGTAAAGAAGTAAGTTATAAAATATACTTTCATCCAATGCATAGTAAATGTATAAAATATAATATAGCAACATGTGTTAACGATGAAACATTAATATTCATGTGTAGCAAAGACTTTGACACCACACATATGTCACATGTGATCAGAAGACTATATCTGTAGTAGTGAATTAAAAATACTAAGGATTCGCTCCTCCTAAAAAAATCCTCTCATGGACCCCCAACAAGAAATTAAACTTTTAAACAGTTTCCATATAACTGAACCTTCATTATAGTTAAGTATCCGTTATGTAGCCGTTGTTTTAATTCCAGTCTGCGGGCGCACGCTCTGTATAGAAATTTTAGTTTTTTTATTCATACGCATTAATTTTTTTCAATTTAATTCCGTGATTGGAACCGTAAATAGAGGTAGATGTTGGCACACCATAAAAAAAAAAGTGAATAAATCTAATGTGCAAGCAGGTGCCAGAGTAGCGGAGGGGACTAAAAAGCATCCATAGGTGCAAACATGGTGGAAAAATAGAGATCTCGGCACTCAAAAGTTTAAATGAAACATAAAGTGTCGATAGCAAATTATGGTTAGCCTGATGTTTCGACCCATGGAGGCTGAGTCTTAATCAAAGGCAGTACACCACAAAGTACACCGAAAAAAAAGCTGGAAATGGGGGCAGGATTAATCCAAGGCTCGTGTCTCATAATTAGCAAGATGTGGACAAAAAGACTTCTCATGGGCTCACAATTAAGCTCCCATCTGCAATGTCAAAGTTTAGTCTGTCATCGGGGCAGATAATAATACTTCTGGAGTTGCCCTTCATTAATATCTGGTTGTCGGTGAATTATGGCTCTCTATGTTAGCACCTGCCTCAGGCTTCTGGTTTATGTAGACACAGAAGTAGCAAAAAGGTGTGCCCTCCACGCTCCAGGATGGTGAAAAATAAGGTGCTTTATTATCTTTAAAAAAATTATGCATACAGACGAGATGAATAACATCCATGGACTGGTAAGTCAAAACGCAGGGGGAGGACCACCTGAGAGCGTTTCGCATGTTGCCACGCTTAGTCATAGGTATGTTACATGAGGACACACAAAACTTAAATATGAGTGATCAACCAGCGCTGTGGAAGCACCCACCCTTCATGTGTTGGATTGTGTGGAGTGGAGGCGGATTGGGAGCCTTTTTTCTTCTGGTTTAATAATATTATTCTCATACTGCCTTCAACTGGAAAAATGAGTTTTCCATGGGGATATCACGGATGGACAGGATGGGACCAGTCTAAGTTGGTACAGAGGGAATGGACAGGAAGACGTGAGCCTACACCTCTTGGTTTGACCTCTGTTAATATTTTAAGAGTTCATTTACACTGTTTGAGCAAACAGCTGTAGGTCACAGCGAGAATTCAAAGAACATGGGATTCGGCTTTCTCTTTTTTAGCATTGTTATGCACCTTTGTCCTGGCAGGAAATGTTGGCTAGACATGACTGTGTAGATAAGCAAAATGGTGATCACTTTATAAATTTGCTTTTGTGTGTGGTTTTTTCCCACTTTTTTTTGTTTTAAGTAATATTTAGGAAACTGTCATTTGTAGTTTGGCTAGAATTACCATCAATCTCAGCTAAGTGAGTTAAGTTTTTTTTTTTTTCCAGTGCATTGTCTTTTCATAAATTTAGGGAAAGCTTGCAACTAGTTTGTTATAATTTACTTCCCGCATATGCAGTTTACAGAAAAAATTAAAGGGACAACTTGGTTCCCAAACTCCACTTTGGTGCAAGTTGAAGATCACTGCTTGTAGAGTGCAGGATTTTTTACAGTGTGATTTGATGCAGGCATTCTGCATAAATCACATTTTTTACATTTTACTCAAGCCCCCCCCCCCCCCCCCCCCGTGATTACTCTGAGGCAGCACTGATTATGTAGACACTTAGTATATAAAGTTTCCTTAGTTACTTCCTGTGCTGCTGGTGTAGAATATATAGTGTGGAATCTAAGTAATTTTGCTTTTCTACCCAGTAGGATCTCTTAACATTGCAACATATTGTCTGATAACATCACTAGGGAGACATTAAATTCCATTCATTTCAATGAAATTATTCTCATTGGTTCCTGCACCAAAAAAAGAAGGGAAATTTATCATTGTCAAGCCACTTCTGCAGCTGTCATCATCACTCTCAGCCTTCAAACAGTCCCTAAAAACTCAAAGAAGCCTAAAATTCACCCAACTAGAACATCTGTTAAGTGTCCCCCACTCCCTCTAGATCAGGGGTGAGGAACCTGCTGCCTTTTAGATGTATTTCCCATACTCCTCTGCCAGCCTCATAGCCGAGAGAGCATCATGGGAGATGCTCTCTATCTTATGTGTCAGTCTCTATCTGTTCGTCTAATGTTGTTTGTAATTCTATACTGTGCTCTGCACCAAATGCTGAGCAAGTCGTTGGAATAATACATGTTAATGTGCTATATATGTATTTAAATGAAGTTCCTCTAAAGGTGTAGATAGGAAGATACATTCCAATTCTAGAACCAAAGTTAATAACAGCAGAGAATAACTGATCACTTCATAGCTTTGATCTGTCCTTACGTTTATCACAGGCATTCGTGAATCGTTTTACTTACCTGTAACGCTACCTCTGGATTGCAGGTTGTAGTGGATCTAACGCAGGAGAGAGATTATTTGCTCTCTCTAAACCCACCGAGTCCAGTGAAATCATCCACCCCGGAAAACTCCTCCAGCACGGTCAATCACCTGTCCAATGAGGACAAACAGCATCTTGCCGTTGAACTTGCTGACAGCAAAGCAAAGCTTAGAAGGT
Source organism: Pelodytes ibericus (assembly GCA_036172795.1). Lineage (NCBI taxonomy): Eukaryota > Metazoa > Chordata > Amphibia > Anura > Pelodytidae > Pelodytes > Pelodytes ibericus. The sequence continues at coordinate 34,193,592 of CM069868.1, read as the reverse complement.
TAAGGCAGGAACTGTGAGTAATCGAAGACTGTGCACCTCACTGTTCTTAACCCCTTAGTGACAAGACATTTTCACCTTGACTTTCCCTTGGTGACAATGGCTGTTTTGACATTTCTGGGGTGTTTGTGTTTAGCTGCAATTTTATTCTTTCTCACATACAGTACCCACACAAATTATATGTTGTTTTTATCCTGTCATAAGAAGGGCTTTCATTAGATACCATTATGTTCATCATATCTTATAATTTACTACAAAAAAAATCATAAAATATGATGAAAAATTAAAAAAAAAAACACTTGTTCTAACTTTGACCTAAAATATAATTTACACAAATAAAATCATTAATAAAGACGCCATCTAAATAGTTTCTAAATGTTGTCCCGATTTTTTTGCGAGTTATGGGGCAAAAACCAAAAATAGTAACCCTAACACTAAATTTAACCCCAACTCTAATCCTTATTATATTCCTTAATATGTTTTAATTTTAATTTAATTTTAACCCTATCCCTTATGCTAAAAATTATTTAATTTTAACCCTATAGGCTAGTCTAACTATATAACCAGTTTTTAATTCATTAAATATTTATTTTAAATTTTTTCCATTGCTATGCGACAGAAGTGAAGTTACTTTCACTTCCGAAGCTCAGACCGGCAGAGGGCTTAGCCATATTGACGGAGCAGCATGCTCCGGAAATATTGCTCCCACGATCGCTCCGTGGGGCGATCGTGGGTGCCCCAGAGCAGAAATTTCAGTGCTGGCTATTGCCTCGACATCGAGGCAATAGACCAGCACCGTTAAAGCGTTGATCGCGAAAACCGCTCGATTCACTTCAGGACGTGCCAGGCATGTCCTTTGTCGGCAACTGGTTAAAGGACACATGGAGGCAAACAATAGCTCATGCTTAATTGACATCGAGTGTAGATGGTGTGTATGCTTTAATGAAAGAATACAAATAAAGCACCTTATTGAGCACTTAATGCGTAATGTTGCTTTAAAAGGGGGCAGACATAAAAACTTGGCTCTGCATTGACCTTCATTTAGATGAATGAAGATCTGCCCCAAAATTCTAAACAACATGTCTGCCCCCTGTTAGAGCTAGATGATGCAAAGAACACTCAATCAAACATATTATTTGTATTCTTTCATTAAAGCATTGCTATGTAAAATGATGTGATCTTTCAATTAAACACAAGTCAATTTGTTGCTACAGTTGTCCTTTCAAGCAGAGCTTAGTTCTTTAAGTAGAAAGCTTTATAACAAGTAAAGGGTTATCCTAAAGCTTACTAGATTACTCAGTGTAACTCTGCGTTGTATATCTATTTGCAGAGAAGAAAAGTCTGAATTGTTACTGGACACCAAGCACGAAGTGGACAGGCTTATTTTGGATCTGCAGAAACTAAAGCAAGAGGTGTGTGTGACCCACAGTCTCATGAAGGCTAGTAACGCATTCTGATCTCCTCTAGCTCTAGCGCATCCTCCCAATATTTACCAAGGGTATCAGCTGTTCCCTGTATCCTGATAAACACATTACATGAAACCTGACCGCTGCCATTCTGGTGGAGTGCTGAGATACGAATACCAGTTATAATAAGCACCCTGGTGCTCACTGGTCCAGCGTCCATTTCTGGATAACCAAGAGACTCTCACCAGTGGACATTGTTTAGTTACAATTCTGGAATGGGATTTCCGAACCTTGAGTAGATGATCAAAGTACAGAGATTTCTAGAATGGGAACTCTGTAATTCCCGGGATGAGTGATGTCCATCTTTTTAATGTTGGGGCAATAAAATTTTTATCTTGGGGCAGGGTGAAATGTTTATTTCATGAAGGCCACATCTAAAACATGGTTTGGAAGTTGCCTAGAAGGCCCAACAGGGGAGGTGACCTACCCTATATCCGGCAGGATTCCCCTGTGTCACTGGATCACCAGAGTTGTCAGTCTACAGGACCCTCTACTGCTACCATGAAGGCAGATGAATGAAGTTGTTCATACTGCGTCTTATGGCTGTATTATGGCTATACTGCTGGCTGAACGGCATGGGAATAGAGGGATTACTCTCACACCAAGTTTTGTTGAGTGCAGCTACCACTGTACTCCAATATTGCTGGCTGAGCATAATGAGCATTGTAGTTACTACTTCCCTCATTGGTGGGCTGAACATCATCAAGGGGGATTCTATAGAATTGGGGCAATGGTAGATTACTTAGCTTTACAACAACTGGGATGCCAAAGTTTGCCCACCGCTACCACACACTTATTTCTCACCTCTAAAGTGGTAATTAATTATTGCTGGGGATGGGTCTTCTCCCATGATATTCTGTCAGCAGTGTTGCATTCTGATATTCAAGGGGACTGAGGTTTGCTGATGCTGCCTCTTCCACGTTTCCCCTCTACACCATTATGTCTCTCCTACATCATTTGGTGAGGTCTGCGGGCGTTAGCTACTTTAGGAGGCTCGAGAGATCAAGCCAAGCCAGAGTTCAATGGTTGTATTTTTCCGGCTGAACTTGTCTCCCCCCCCCCCCCCCCCCCCCCCCCAGAATATCCAGCTCGCGGCTGAAGCACGCACCGCTCGCACCTACAGGGATGAAGTCGATTCTCTGAAAGAGAGAGCCAGCAAAGTGGATCGTCTAGAAACTGAACTGTCCCGCTGCAAAGAGAGGCTGCATGACGTGGATTTCTACAAAGCTCGCATGGACGTATGTTGAAATGCTTTGTTTGTAATTAAACGCAGACATCAACTGCCACTTATATAATTTAATTATACATTCAGCGGTCGATATTCAGCTACTCTCATTTTGTGAACCAAAATAAAATGTAAGAATTCAATGGCAGTTGTTACATAACTTTTAATGCAACACTGTAGCTAATTTAGTATGTATTTTGGAAGAGAATACAGTATAAAGACTCAAAACATTGTCAATAAGTGATATTTTAAAAAGCATTATTACAAAGTTAGTGTCATGGAACGTATTCGTATTATGGGATTTCATAGGGTCTTGTAGATACTAGAACATCCAGAATAAGTATAATACCTACAGCCAACACCAACAGGTAAGATAACCACTCTAAAGTAAAATTGGATTGTTGCCTGTTTTACATTTTTCATTTCTTAAATTTGTTAATATTACGATCCCAAGAGTCTGTCACCCCTGTCTTCCCCAAACTGTCAGTGTGTGTGAGAGAGTGGATCCAGGGCCTTGAGTAATTGCTTGGTGTAATTCTCTCATTATTAAGTAGACCCTATAAGTTTTTTGTTTTACAAAAAACCCACTCTTGTTTTAAATAAAAAGGCCTTTGAACAATACTCCTTGGAACCACCATTCAAAAGCAATTCACTGTCTTTGGTGATCTCCGTGTGACTTCCAGGAGGCCATGTCATGGAGCCAAGCTGCAGAGATTGTGGCCACCTGAGATTCCAAGCACAAATCCAGCTCGGAAGGAGATGACTGAGAAACGAGCCAACTGCTCCACCAAACAGGAGTCCTCTAGGCTTTGCTTTTGCAAAGGCTAAAGCAGGATAACTTAAGAAAGGTGCACAAATGGCTAACCAGTGGAAAGGTAGTTTTTATCAGACAGATTCTTTAAAACAAGCTTCAAACTTTATTTTAGGCTATAGTTATACTTTAAATATTTGAAATCCAGTGTATCAATAAAGTAGTAACAACTACACATATTTCATTTAAAAATGTGCATACCTTGTGTATTGGAAACACTATAACCTGGCTGCACAGACTTCCTGCTCCGCCCCCTCGCGCACCGATATATTGCTGATCACCGGAGAGCACAGCAGGGAAGCTGCTCTGTGCCACCGGGCTGGAACGGAACCCCCCCTTCCCTGCATTGAGTTGTAATACAGGGGGGGGGGGGGGGGGGGGGGCGTGTAGTAGGTTTCGCACTCAGAATTGGAGGGTGCAAGGAGAGGACTTTCACCCTAGTCCTCCAAATCAGAATAAAGGATCCTTTTTTCTGGATGTATATGTGTCTGTGTGTGTATGTATGTGACTGACTGTGTGTGTGTGTCTGTCTGTGACTGCATGTGTTTGTGTTTATGTGCCGTTGTCTGGCTCCTAGATTTTTTTAGCTGGCTCCTAAAACTCAGATAAGTTTGTCTAAGTTGAACTCTTTTCCTATTCCAATGTTTAAGTCTCTGTGACAGACCATAACAAAATAAATTGCAAGTTACCTGTTACCTGTATGTCCTGGGACTTGTCTACGGTGTCTTAGAATAACTAAACTCCCCTGCTGTGATGCTTCTTCTCTTGGTTACCCGATCGTGCCCTTAATTCAACCAAATGTTATAGAATCGATATGGGGATAGCAAATACCTTTTTAAATCTGTACAGAATTTCTGCTGGTTATATTTTATCCCCAAATAAAAATATTTACCCAATTCTCAGACACTCTTCTTCCAAACAGGAAAAAAGGCACATAATTAATTTAAAAAATAATTTTGTCAATGCAGCAAGTAAGCCATTGTAATTTGTATTCTTTTAAATGTAAATGTTGTTTTAGTTGTATGTGGTTTTTTTTTCTTGGCTGGTTTAGTTTAGTTATGAAGAATAGTGGGTGATTATCTTCTATCAGAGAATGCACTTTGTTGAAACATTTCTTTCTACAGAAGATTAAATTTCCAAATTCCCCTAGAGGAAGAAGACAAAGAGAAATGTGATCTTGTTAACATTGCATGGCCCTGTATTACGATCAGGTTGCACTACTGAGTCGATGATAAATAACTGCATAATTACTGGACTGTAATACTGCAATAACTCATGGACTTCCCTAATGTAGAAGACATTCCCTCCTCTGACTTCTAAACACACTTTGCATATTGAGAAAATGTTAGGTTTACAATAGGTTTGGGTTATATAAACACCAATTCGGAGGCAGGATTGTAATACCGGAGCAATCATCTGGAACATTCTGTTGGCTTCCATGGTAACATTTTCATGGTGCTTGACCCAGCTGTACAGGCCCCAAGGAAATAGAATGGAAACATAGAATGTGTCGGCCAACTAAGATCCATTTGGCCCATCTTGTCTGTACAATTTACTAAATAGTTGTATTAGTCCCTGGCCCTATCTTATATCTAGGATAGCCTTGTGTCTATCCCACGCATGCTTAAACTACTTCACTGTGTCAACCTCTACCACTTCTGCTGGAAGGCTATTCTATGCATCCACTACCCTCTCAGTAAAGTAATACTTCCTGATATTACTTTTAAATTGTTGCCCCTCTAATTTAAGACTATGTCCTCTAGTTGTGGTAGTTTTTCTTCCTTTAAATATACTCTCTTCCTTTACTGTGTTGATTCCCTTTATGTATTTAAATGATTCTATCATATCCCCCCTGTTACGTCTTTCCTCCAAGCTATACATGTTAAGATGCTTTAACCTTTCCTGGTAAGTTTTATCCTTCAACCCATGAACCAGTTTAGTAGCCCTTCTCTGAACTCTCTCCAAAGTATCAATATCCTTCTGGAGATACGGTCTCCAGTACTGCATACAATACTCAAGAGAGGTTAAGTGTGAATAGTAAAATTGCAGTTTGGGGGTTATTGGGTAATATAAATATATATGTATATATATAGATATGAAAGATATTCTTTTTTGCATGTACTGCAATGTAACATGACAGCTATTATCTTAAACAACAGGAGCTGAGAGAAGATAATCTAATTCTCATCGAAACCAAAAGCATGTTAGAGGAACAGCTAACAGCTGCCCGAGGTCGCACAGACAAGATGCATGATCTGGAGAAAGAGAATCTGCAGCTGAAATCCAAAATCCATGACCTGGAGCTGGTAAGAGGATTGTGCACCAGACAAAATGTATTGATTTGTTCATTTTTTTGCTTTACATTTTTTGTTAATCAGTCTATTCAACGTTAAAGGGACTGTATCACCCCTTCACCTTGTTTTTACTGTAGAGCATAAAAGAATTATTGAAAATGATCTATACATTGTATTAGCAAAATTGCAAGCCGATTCTTTAGTTGGGAGAAAAATGTGTGTGAAAATGTGTCTGTGTCTGTGGAGTCTCCTACTTATGACATCACCTGTGGCACAGTATGCAAATGAACTGCTTTTTCAATTGGAAATGCACAGCAGGTATTTGATTGGCTAGGATATGGCTTTGCAGTTGGTGAGGGTATGTCCTTGGTTTCAGATAGTAATCAGTTCCCTCCGCTGTGGTTCATAGGATCGTTTCTCAGATAAGAACAGAATTGAGGAGCTGCTGGAGGAAAACATGGTGCTGGAGATTGCACAGAAGCAGAGTATGAATGAGTCCGTGCAGCTCGGCTGGGAACTTGATCAACTCTCTAGAAGCTCTGACCTGTCGGATGGTAAGTCTCAGTGGGGTGACAATGCTTTGGGTGTCCAGGTGTGGGCGTTTCCAGGGCCCCTTCAAACATTTTGTTACTCCACTTGTGTGGACTATATTGCACATGAAATTCAGTCATAACATAATGTAGTGCCTAACTTTAATATTGGGACTCCCAACAGGGTGGGCTACACTTTTCCTAGAGACAGGATGAGAGGATAAAGCTGGCTGAGCAGTAAATACAGTCCCCGCAGCTGGAGAGGTTTCCCTAATGCTTGTCTACTTGGTTAAAGGCTGCTTCCCTGGTTATCCAGTAGAAGGAGCGATGACCAGGGCCCCCCATGGTATCAGGCCTGTATGGACCCAATCCCTCTGTGTCCCCCATCAGCCGTAGGGGAAACTCATCTGACACTGACTCTATGCAGAGTGTGTGTGGGACAGGAGATTAGTATCACACAAACCTGATCTCGAGGGGGCTTATACTCCCCATATCCTTCCTTCTGTGAGGCAGCTCCTCACTACTGTCAGGTTCTAGTGCATAGCACTGCCTGCATCACAAGTGAATCTGCCCCTGGTAAGTATTCATTAAAAAGTGAACTGGTGTGAACAGACAAATAAACTGCAAAAATTGGGCATTAAAGGGACTGTATTACCTTTACATTGTTTTTTACTGTGAATTTACAGAATTGGCATTATCTATACATTATGTTGGCAAACTTGCAAGCAAGTGCCTACATTAGGGTGAAAATATGTGGAGTCTCCAGTTTATGACACCACCTGTGGCCTAATATGCAAATTGTACATTTCCCAATGAAAAGCAGCTCATTTGCATATTAAGCCGCTGGTGATGTCATAAGCAGGAGACTCCACAGACACATTTAAAACACATTTTTCTCCTAATTTAGACATTTTCTTTGCAATTTTGCTAACACAATGTTTAGTTGATACAGTTCCTTAAACAGCTGCAATGGAAAGATAGTCCAGTTGGAGAATTATTTCAGCTCAACTGTAAATACCATTTTTGTCACTTTTCCATACTTCACTAATTTAGTGAATGGAGTCACTCATGGTGAATGTTTTTTATTTTGTTCTTTCTTTTATTGGCACTAGCCAGGAAATCATTTGTTTTTGAACTGAATGAATCTGCATCCAGCCGAATCCTGAAACTGGAGAAGGAGAATCAGTCTCTCCAGAACATCATTCAGGACCTAAAGGAGACCTCGCTCAGTCTGGAGGAGAGCAGCCTCAGAGGACAGGAACTGGAGAAGGAAAATCAGCAGCTCTCCAAGAAGGTGAATATTACTTTATTCCAAATGCCACGACATTACTAGACGTGGTATCTATGTAAATCTCTACTCTACATCCTGATTAATGGGAATTTAACAGACAGGACAATGGTCCTTAAAAGACAAACTAAACCTTTTTTTTTAGTTTATATAAGATGAGGTTTTTTTTCAAATGCTCTGAAAAAGTCCCCTCGTCTTATTTTCGAGGTTTGTCTTTTAATCAGACCTCAAATCGAGGTCTGACTATAAGACTGGGATCCAGGTCCCCATGCGCTGACATCCTCCGCTGCTGCCCGGCACTTCCGCCAGTACTTCTATGACGGAAGCTGGGAGGTCACGTGACCTTTGCAGACATCTTCCAGCTGCTCCCAATGGACACCAGGGATGCATTGTTAAGTTGAGGGGTGGGGGGGCTGTTTGAGCAGCAGGGGCAACGTCTGGGGGGATTTGAGCAGCAGGGGCAAAGTTTAGGGGGGGAGGGTTTGAGCAGCAGAGGCAAAGTCTGGTGGGTTTGAGCCAGTGGCGTAGCGTGGGTTGTCAGCACCCGGGGCAAGGCAAGTAATTTGCGCCCCCTAACCCATGGATTTTAGCACTCGAGTCTCTTCTACTAGATTAGTTAAAGAAACCCTTACCCCCCAAGCACATGTATTGTTTGTTATGAAAATACTTATGTAATTAAAGTAAAATGCATCTAAATACAAGTTTATTTTCCAACACTTTATTGAGTGCGAACATGCATTACACACATTCTCCACATTTTCAGCAGGTCTATGAATACAAATATACACATGTAGTAACCTAGCATGGGCCATGCTATTATATGTCGTCTCACAACCATCGTAAACGACAAAAAATATCAAGAACAAAAACTAAACATCAAAATGGAACCATACCCTGGAGATGATCCAAGACTGGGCTAGATGGAGCCAACTTCCTCAATCCTGTACCTCTAATGTTACCCCCCCCCCCCCCCCCCACACACACACACACATATGCCATAATTGTTGTGCCATTCAGATGCCAGTAATATTGTAACTTTCGGATGCCAGTAATATTGTGCCAGTCAGAGCCCAGTAATATTGTGCCAGTCAGAGCCTAGTAATATTGTGACTTTCGGATGCCAGTAATATTGTGCCAGTCAGAGCCCAGTAATATTGTAACTTTCGGATGCCAGTAATATTGTGCCAGTCAGAGCCCAGTAATATTGTGCCAGTCAGAGCCTAGTAATATTGTGCCAGTCAGATGCCTGCAATATTGTGCCAGTCAGATGCCTGCAATATTGTGCCAGTCAGAGCCCAGTAATAATGTGCCAGTCAGATACCAGTAATATTGTGCCAGTCAGATACCAATAATATTGTGCCAGTCAGATACCAGGAATATTGTGCCTGCCAGAGCCCAGGAATATTGTGCCTGTCAGAGCCCAGGAATATGGTGCCTGTCAGATGCCTGTAATATTATGCCAGTCAGATGCCTGTAATAGTGTGCAGTCAGAGGCCAGGAATATTGTGCCAGTCAGATGCCTGTAATATTGTGCCAGTCAGATGCCTGTAATATTATGCCAGTCAGATGCCTGTAATATTATGCCAGTCAGATGCTTGTAATAGTGTGCCAGTCAGAGGCCAGGAATATTGTGCCAGTCAGAGGCCTGTAATATTGTGCCAGTCAGATGCCTGTAATATTATGCCAGTCAGAGGCCTGTAATATTGTGCCAGTCAGATGCCTGTAATATTATGCCAGTCAGATGCCTGTAATATTGTGCCAGTCAGAGCCCAGTAATATAGTGCCAGCCAGATGCCTGTAATATTATGCCAGCCAGATGCCCAGTATTATTGTGCCAGCCAGATGCCCAGTAATATAGTGCCAGTCAGATGCCCAGTATTATTGTGCCAGTCAGATGCCCAGTATTATTGTGCCAGACAGATGCCCAGTAATATAGTGCCAGTCAGATGCCCAGTATTATTGTGCCAGTCAGATGCCCAGTATTATTGTGCCAGCCAGATGCCCAGTAATATAGTGCCAGTCAGATGCCAAGTAATATAGTGCCAATCAGATACCCAATAATATTGTGCCAATCAGATATCCAGTAATATTGTGCCAATCAGATGCCCAGTAATATTGTGCCATTCAGATACCCAGTAATATAGTGCCAATCAGATACCCAGTAATATTGTGCCAATCAGATACCCAGTAATATTGTGCCAATCAGATACCCAGTAATATTGTGCCATTCAGATACCCAGTAATATAGTGCCAATCAGATACCCAGTAATATTGTGCCAATCAGATACCCAGTAATATAGTGCCAGTCAGATACCAGGAATATTGTGCCAGCCAGCCTCCCCCCCCCCCCCCCCCCGTACTTACATGAAGCGGCTCCGTGTCCCCCGCCGGATGTCTCCTCCGTGCAGTCTTCCCTCTTGCACGGAGGAGGGAAACAGACACCGGATGTGACGCGACGTCACATCCGGCGTCAGTTTTTTTTTTTTTTTTTTCCCGGCCGTCGCATCCATCGGATGCGGCTTGCCGGAAAAAAGCGTTCACAAGCGCAATGCGCTGTGAACGCGGCAGCAGGGGCTGGGGGCCCACGGGACAGCTGCCTTGGGGCCCCCCAGGAGTAAATGGGCCCAGGGGAGCTGCCCCGTTTGCCCCGCGTTAAAGACGGCCCTGGCGGCCACGCGGCCGCATAGGGCTAGTGCGCCCCCCCAGATATTGCGCCCGGTGCGGCCGGCCCCCCCTGCACCCCCCACGCTACGCCACTGGTTTGAGCAGCAGGGGCAAAGTCTGGTGGGGGAGGGTTTGAGCAGCAGGGGCAAAGTCTGGTGGGGGAGGGTTTGAGCAGCAGGGTCAAAGTCTGGTGGGGAGAAGGTTTGAGAAGCTGGGGGGCAGATTAGCACATAAAAGGGACATAAAGACAAGAAATGCATTTTTTTATTCTGTCATAAGTTTTATTATTTATGAAAAAGCAGTTTATATGTGAATATTTACCAGTAAAACTTTTTTTTTCCTATGCTAGTCTTATATTCAGGCATTTAAATTTTTTTCCTTAATCAATATTCAAAGTTTTCAGGGTCGTCTTATATTCGAGCAAATACGGTATATGTCATGTCTACTTGCAAATAGTCAATAACCTCTGGTTACCTTGATATAAACAGTGGACTAACAATAAAATAGAGATTGAGGTAAATAAAAAAAACATGTAAGCAGTATATTGCATAATCCTAATTACGGACAATGGTTTCACTTCTATAATAGTATTTATCAGGTCTGTATATTCGGCATAAATATCTTTTTTAGTCCACATGCCTTAACACCAATAAAAAACATAGTTGAAGAGTTATAGCAGTACTTATTATCAATAGAACAGAAACGTTCTGTATATTAAATAAGGGATATCCATTTCCAGGTATCAATTGTCCTGCGGCGCCACCTATTGATTAATATAAGGACAGGCGTGGGTGAAATCTACTGGTATTGTCGCTAAGAAGTTGTAAGCAATTGAATTTTTGTGTATACGCCTTCAACAGACCAAATGACATAATAATTTATATTGGTACAACGATTATGCAATGGCACTGCGGCCATTTCCGATTACAAAAGTCCCTGCAGACCAAGGAATAATTTGGCAATAACCCCTTTTGTTGATGGTGTTTTATAGCTTATGGTGTCAGTCTCTTGTGTAGAAATTAAAGTCTGACGGGGTATGGAAGATTTGGTTCGTGTGATTCATCTGCGTCCTGGTTAAGGGTAGGCGCAGTTGGCGTGAGTTTACATGGTGTAAACAGCTTGTCGCTGATATCCGACTGGCGGTTCGCCTTTTACAACTTTCTTCTTTTTATGCCCAATGTCATCAAGAAGTTGTTCTGGCAGTTTTCTGGGTGTTTTGGCCGCAGAAGACATTAATTTCAAACAATATCGGCGTATCTTGAACGAAGCCCAGCACGGACAAGTCTGATTCCTTCGGTAGTTAGCTCTTCCATACCAAAACCTTTTGAATGTGTTTAAGGAGGTGTACAATTAATCCTCCTCCCAATTACCCTTTGGACATCAAGCAGCAACCAAACAAAGAGGAGCCAGCAACAAAAAGTTGTTATTATTATATTATGATCTTCCTAACTAAGTCAGTTTGAATTTTGCTGTCAGATACATTTTAAATGATTTATTCCAGTGTTTCCCAACCTAGTCCTCAAGGCACACCCAACAGTCCAGGATTAAGGGATTTACTCAGTTGTGTCCAATGAGTTTAAAAAGCAAAAGAACACTTTCGAAACAATTGGGTAATCTCTCAGTCCTGGACTGGATTAGGAAGTAGTGGTTTAGACAGTGTAAGAGATAAAAAGGATTTAAACACAGATATTCACTTAAAGATCCACTAAACCTTTTTTCCGCTTATGCTTCAAGTGTAGAAACACAAGTGAAACAACTATTGGCCATTTTTTTGTGGATTCATTTTTATTTGCTTGATCTGACACGTGATGGTTGCAATTTAAATGACACAGAACAATATGGTATTAAAATATGGTAATGATTAAACCTGGCAGTGTTTTTACATATTCACATTTTATTTTGTAACACCTCTTTACCAAAAGATTGAAAACTTGTATGAGCAACTTGAGAAAGAGAAGCAGAATAGCTTGGATCTTGAAATTCTGAGTGAAGAACTTCTGAAGGACAAAGAACATCTTTCTCAAGGACTGGAGAATGTAAAAGCTGAGAAAGATAGACAAGTAAGTGAACTTTTTGCTTATATTGGTGGAACTCTCTTTGCTTATACTAGACCAAAAAAATACCAAGTTCACATTTTTCCCCCCAAATAGATCAAAGAGTTGGAGCAAGAGAAGCAACACCTTTCTCAAGCATTGTCAACTCTTCGTCAGAGATCCCAGGTGAACGCTGAGGCCAGAGTGAAAGAAATAGAGATGGAAAATAAAATGCTTCATGAGACCATTACAGATACCAGCAGTAAGCTAAGCGCAGTGGAGTATGAGAAGAAACAACTGCATAAAACTATTGAGAATATCAAGGAAAAAGTTGAACGAGTAGAGGAAATGGAAAAGGAGGTCCATCGACTGGAGAAGCAGAATGAAAAGTTGACTAAAAAAGTTGCATCTGTAAAAATTGTAGAAGAAAAGGTAGAAGCACTAGAAAAAGAAAACCAGAAGTTAGAAGGTGATAACAGGATGCTAAAGAAATCTTTAGACACCTTACAGAATGTTTCTATTAGGTTGGAGGGGCTGGAGAATGAAAACAAACAACTCGATGAAGAAAACCTGGAACTCAGACGAGCGGTGGAATCCATGAGGTTCTCCTGCACAAAAATTACACAGATTGAAAGGGAGAACAATGAGCTTCAAAAAGAGAAAGAAGAGCTACAAAAGAATGTTGAAGTGCTCAAAACACTGGGGAAGAAGTCAGAGCGGCTGGAGATCAGTTATCAGGGCTTGAATGATGACAATCGGAGGCTACAACATATGCTCGATACAGAAACCAAGAAAGTCCAGGAGTTGCAGGCTGAGATTCAGGAGACCGAGAAGGAGAATAAGGAACTGCAGAAGAACTTAGAGGAACTGAGGATCTCCAACAAACGACTGGAGCGGTTGGAGCACGAGAAGAAGAATATGGAGCAGGATATGTCTCAAGCGGAGAAAAGTATGAAAACACTAGAGAAGGAATCAAAACGATTGTGGCACCAGGTGGAACTGAAAGATGCCATGTTAGATGACAACACAGTAAAGCTGGCAGACTTAGAAAAAGAAAACCGAACACTAGAGAAGGAAATGTCAAAGCTGCGAGAATCATCTACTAAAATACGGGAGTTGGAGAAGGAGAATAAGAATCTCCTCCAGCAGATGACTGTAGACAAGAGAACGCTAGCAACTTTAAGAGAGGTAGGAGACCTGGGTCACTTTATCCGCTGGCCAATGAGGGGTATCTGTCCAGGGTCTACTATCAAAGATGGTGCCCAGCCAGGAAAGGAGAATTAAACTGAGGGAGGGGAAAGAGAAGGTGTAATAGACATACATATTTCTCAACTGAAACCCTCTTCGTCTACACCTAAGCAGGCTGTTGCAGATGGTTATTGGATAACATTAGCAATAGCCACGTGTAAATGTGGGTGGAAGTAGAGAGAAGAGTTGGCCCACTATTAAAAGGCTTTGCCCAGGTCACTCCAGTACGTTTAAAGCTGCCCTTAATAGAAACATAGAATGTGTCGGCAGATAAGAACCATTCGGTCCATCTAGTCTGCCCGATTTTTTTTGAGTACTTTTATTAGTCCCCCGTTCCCGGTCTTATAGCTAGGATAGCCTTGTGTCTATCCCACGCATGCTTAAAATCCTTGACTGTGTTTACCTCTACCACTTCTGCTGGCAGGCTATTCCATACATCCACTACCCTCTCAGTAAAGTAATACTTCCTGTTATTACTTTTAAATCGTTGCCCCTCTATGGGACAATATAAAAGAATGCAGATCAAATTGTGAAAAGTGCCTTTATGATTTTACATTCATTTTTATCATATTGTGTTATAGTCTATTAACTGAATAGTTATGGTGTATTTACTTAAATAGATGTAAACCCATATTACCAACAGAATAGTTATTTCCTGTAATTAATCAGCATTTCCATTTCAACATATAAATGGCCATATTGACATGGCATCATCATAATTTACCTCAGTGTGTCGAGGAAAAAATGATGCAATCTTCCCATCATGTATTCTAAATATACTGACAGATCTAATGATTAATGCATGGCAATGACAAATTCACTTTTCCTTCTGTTTTGGATAAAATTATGCCATTCAAGAAAGTTATTTTTAGCAGTAGTCACTATCATTTCTAAAAATGGAACAATGATGCCAGGGTTTTTATATATATTTTATTTTAAAGTATATTTTTTTTATTAGTATCCCAAGAGTGACAGAAGGATTTGGAAATATTGCATAATAAACACAGTATAAACCAGATTTAATAGTAGCTATTCTTGCTCCATCTCTGTATTTTTATTAACATAAAGACGTATTGTAGGATTTGGTCCTGGAAAAATTGAAAACCCAGCAAATGTCAAGTGAGCTAGACAAGCTGAGCCTGGAACTGGAAAAGATTGGCTTAAATAAGCAGCTGATGTTGCAGGATGAAAACAGTAATGCTGAAAGGTAAGTACATTGTCTTATAGTTTGGACCGGAGTGTCCAAAACATGCTTGATACAGGGGATGAGGCATCATTCTGCAATTGCCCTGTGACTCAATGCATTGTTTGTGATATTTCTAAGACTACTTAAGCCAAGTTGTTGTTTTTTCTTTTCTTGTTTCTCTTATATGTATTAAGATCGAGCCATGGAGTTTTTTTTTTGTTTTTTTTTCCATCAACGTTTTTTTTGTCTGTTTCTCCACTTTCTCTCCTGATCTCTTTGTTCTTTTCTTGAGTACAGTCACATATGTCTGGTTATAATTATCTGCTAACATGCAAGTTAGAATCATTTGTAAAAGCTTTCAGAAATCAAGATATTTTTTTTTTTTTTGCTATTCTTTAAAGGGTACAAAATAATATTTGTTTTTGATTTAGGAAATACAAGCTTCTCGAGGGCAAAATTGAGTCGACGTTAAAGACTACCTTGTCGGTAAAAGAGACCAAGATCCTGGCACTTGAAAGTCAGATAGAAGAGGCTCGCAGCCTGAACCAGCAGCTGCAAAATGAGCTAAATTTGGTATGGCCTATATTGCGTTTGTTCATGTTAATTTTCATACAACATATTTACAAGTAAAGTATGTGTTAGACTTAAATTAGTATTAAAATGGAGGGGGAAAAACTTAACTATCCCTGCTCCAGTTGGTGGTGGACTACTACTCCAGGGTGGTGCCCAGTGTGCCATTATACCTTTAAATGTTTTTATGCTTGATTACCATTCTTTAGAGTGGTTGTAAAGTGTAGATGTTTAATAGAGGTTACTTCAATCTAGGTAATTTATAAACTTGATCAAATGGGGACAATTGTTGTTCAACCAGCAAAAGTGTAACAATGAAGCAAATGCCATTGGTACAAGAGCGGTGTAGTTGGTGATTGAATAGAGACCTCTAGATGTTCAAGTTCAACTTTTACACCCACCTGTGTTTGTTGACACAGAAGGAATAATAAAAACTCATTATTTTTTATTCATGGGGTCAGTGAGGTTAATCCTCTTCTGTCTTGCTACTCAACTGTTCAGGTATCTGGGAGTGGCATCAAAAACGACCTCAAAAACATTGTATTATCGATGGTAGCAGGATTCAGCACTCTAAAAGGCTGTGTACAAGCGGTCATGGGTCTAGTCACTAAAATTCGACTTTGGAGGTCGACCTTTCATTTTGAGACCGGGCACCCGAGTTCGACTTGGTCTCAAAAATAGCTTCGATCATTTTGCCTCCTATTACTTTCAATGGGGAAGATTCAAACCTGTTTTTTTTTTTTTTTCCTAAGTCAAAATGAAAGTCGACCTCCAAAGTCGAATTTTATTGAATAAACCCATTAGACAGGTGCCTATATAATATAATAAGAACGAACCAGGGACTGTCTTGAATTCATCAGAAGATCAAATAACAGTCAGACGTGTGGCTGCATGGATCAGTATCACATTGAGACTCCTGCGTCGACTCAAAATGGAGTTGCCCAGTACCGTTGCACACAACAATTAACCTTTGACCTTAACAACATTGACTCTCTCTGAAAGGGCATTAGATGGACAGTTCAGCCAGAGTGTCTGGGCGCTGCCAATCCTAAACCCTACAAATGAAGTGTCATGTTTATTGTAACAGTCCTGCCTGGATCTCCTTATGGGGTGTCACTGAATTCAAAAGACCCTGTGAAATAGTTTGTAATGTTCTGCTACAGGAGATCGTAAATCGTTTTTACGATAGAAATAAGTGTAATACGATTACAAACATATGAACAAGGCACTGGGAGAGCACAACTATTCCATAATGTCGCACGCATCGTACATCATACAAAGTCCTGGATTGGGCTAAAGTAATGCAATGGTCCATGTCCTTATTTTCAGATAAAGCAAGATATTGGAGCTTGCAGGCAGACACAAGAAGACACTCTCCAAAATGCATGTAAAAATGCCAGAGATAAGCAGACGAGTAATAGTCGGGTGACGGAGAAGCTGCAGAATGGGGAGAGAGAGGGCGCCGTTGAGCGGCTAAGAGTGAACGATCGGGCCATCGAACTCGAGAGGATTGTAAGTTTATCCACCAGGATGACCGTGTGTTCATCATATGATTGTTAAGTTGATAAGTTTAGTTACAATTCTCATCGTAGGAGAACAGTCTCTTAAATGTATTGTTTTTTGGGTAATAGTGTATATTGCCCATGTCATAGTATCACTGTATTTAAAGGGATTCACCTATTCATTGTTTACACTGTGCATATAGAACATAAAATGTAACTGTACACAGCAGATATGGTTTCACACTGGGTTATTTGTGCCATTAGAACGCAGCCCTGCAAGCAGAGAAGCAACTCTTCACAAAACAACTCAAGCATCTGGACACGCAGAACCTCTCCCTCAACAATCAGATCAGAACACTACAGAACCAGGTCACCTTTCTGCAGGAACATAACACCGGTCTGCAGACACAGACGGCAAGTCTCCAGGTGAGGACCTTGTGCTTATTTTGCTGTGGAAGGTATTGAGTCTATTTGGTGCCCCCTGCTGGTAAAACATGTTTACAGTCTGAAACGACACGGCAAACCAAAAAATGAATTACAATACCAAATGGGTGTAGCTCTATATGGATGCATACATATACAATTGTACATAGCATCAGGCCACACTTCCTAAATAGTACTAGAACAGGAGCACCCAAGTTTTTCCTAAAGTGGGCCGCGTTCATTTTTTTAATTTACAGAACTGTAATGATGAAGATTAGCTTTTTAACAATAGAAAAATATGTTATTATTTAGCAGTGATACAAACGCAGTTCAAAACAAGTTGAAATTACCTTTATTCAAACAAAAGCATACGTTTATTTGGATAAGGAGAATACGGGCAGTTCAATGAGGCGGGCCACACCTTGCAGTCAGACTTCCCAAATTTGCTCCATGGGCCACACATTGGATGCCCCCTAACTCAGAATGTATCAAGGGGTCGTTTATTGTAGAAAAAAAACATTTCTTGTTGCAGGTTGAGAGTTCCACTTCTGCATCACAGTGCGCCTCTTTGAAGTCTCAGATCTCTCAACTCCAGAACCAACTTTCCACTCTAGAGGGCGAGACTGAGAATCTGCTCCGTCAGAAGGAGGAGCTGAAAACTACCCACGAGTCTTTGCTGCATGACCACGACTATTTGGGTTCCTTGTATGAGCGTCAGTCTACAGAATATGAAGGTCTGATCAGCCAGCACAGTTCTCTGAAAACCCAGCACAAGAGTCTGGAACAGGCACATCGTGGCTTGGAGGAAAGGTCAGTGTCTTCCACCGATATCTTCACATGCATCATGTCAAGTCGTAGGACTGTCATATGCAGAGACATCACTACAGGGGTCACTACCAACCGGGCTCTCCACACAACGTGGCATGGGTGACCACTGCATCTGCTTGGCTTTCCTCCAGAATACAACTGCTGTATTTAGTTAATTTGCTATTGCGCACCATGCTGGTTAGTGCATCACACTGCTATGGGGCCCCAAAAAACAGCGAAAGCAGGCAGGAACTATGACTTTATCTTCTTTATTTGCTTTTTATGGTGCGAGTGACCCTTCTCCATGGCGTTCATGCTTTATATTGGTAGGGAGCAAGAGGAGTGCATGTCTTTGCCCCTTCTGTCATAGAACTACAGACTGCTCCTGCACGCCGTTCAAGTCACTTGTCATAACAGAAGTGCAATTTTATCGACACCCCCCTGCTTGGTGAGAGGCCACGGGATAACCTTCATGAGCCGGGCTGTGCCGGAAAGGCATAGACCTGGACTGCGTGTACCAGAGATAAGCAGCCATCACCCTCCGTGGAGGACTTATAGACCACCGTTGGGTAGGAGTGAGACCACCAGTGCCTGCTGAAATATTGCTCTGGTAGAGAACTGCAAGGGGGGTTATTACAGCTAGCAACATGGATAGCTTTGTGCTGGCTGAGCATCATGGGAATTATAGTCCACAGCTAAGTTCCGATCACATTCAGAAAATCGAACGGGTTTATTTTTTAGGTATGATGTGGCCTTTTCCATTGATTTTGAACTGTTTTTGCTTTTTATTTCCTTGGAAATGAATTTTATGCTTCAATTAAACCCCCCTAGTTATGGTGGGGTACCTGTGTGTCATAGATTCTAGGATGCTTGTTACTCTAACCAACAAATTCATTCTATATCTGTAAGTCTGCTGAAACTGCGCCCGGTAATAAATAACTAAACAAATAAAAATAAACAATGAAACAGGACTTCGCACAACTGAACGATATTCAAACATGGATATTTCGTTATGTAATTAACATGTGCCAGTGCCAAACTAAAGGCAAAACAAAGGACAGTGATCAGCACTCACAAACAATCGCTCATAATAAAAACCTGTATATGGTTTGAAATGCTGCCGTCGGTGCCACGTCCGCTTGTGAGCGCTGGTCGCTGTCCTTTGTTTGCCTATATTGTGGAGGTCGGGTGGCGTTCTTGACCAGGCACCCACTTACTGAGTGCGAACCTAATACATTGTGTAAGTGCAAAAATAAAGAGAGAGTTTTCTCCCAATAAAGATGAGATTCTGACCTTACAGAATAGAAATACATGCCATAAACATTCCGAAAAAATAAATAGGACACAGATGTGAAAAATAAAAAAAGGATGAAAAAAAAATCCAATATAAATAAACACAAAAAGAAACAAATATAAAGCCCAAAAGAATAAATGAAACAAATATGAAGAAAAACTAAATGAAATGTCAAATGTCCTGTCTTCATATTCTTTGTTTTATTTATTTTTTGGGCACATGTTAATTATCTAATAACATATACTTTCTTGAATATTATTCAGTTGTGTGTAATCACTGTTTGTTTTTTGTAATTGTTATATGGTACTGAGCAGGGGTCAATGTATCAGCAGGTCATCTTGCACCACCTCTTTTATTGGTTTATTCCCTTGACTAACCGCCGACTCAACAAGTACTTGTGGCATTCCTGACATCTCCTGTGCATTAATCGGAAACCTAAATGTAAATGCAATTCTAAAACTTCTACATAGTAACACGTCATCACAGACCCTAACAGACATCTTGTGAACTACACATGCACAACCAGCATCTTGGGAGAGGTTAGGATGAGCATCATGTGAACTGTAGATTCATTTACTATTGATTACATGTACTATAATGCTCAGCCAACATATTGAAAGCAAGATATCTGGCTGAGCCACATTGGAATGGTTTTACACAGTGAATGAATTGACTGGCTTTAGCTGGGAACTACAATTCCCATGACTGCCCAGTGAGACAAAGGTCTCCCATAATGGATTATGGAAGTATAGTCCACAGCAGTTGCAAATGCAGTTTGGAGCCTCTACCACAGACCATATCTGGCTCTAGTCTATTAAGTGATATGGGAGCAAAGTTGGTCCTGTCTCAAGTGAAGTGGGGAAGGGGGGAAATCACTGTAGCATGTGATGGGGGGGCAACGTTAGTACTGTGACAAGTGATGTGGAGCAAAGTTGACACTGCGGCAGGTGATGTGGGGGCAATGCTAGCACTGTGAAAAGTGAAGGCAACATGGCACCGATGGTATCATGAAGAGGGTCTACTCAATAAAAAAGAGAATTGCAGGGAATTAAGACAGGAATTTGAAACTTAGGGCCCAATTAGCAGAAGTGGAAACATTCTCCCATTCCGCTGCATTGGGGAATTTTTCCAACTCTGCTACATTGGCATAAAGTTTAAAATTTCCACCTCCATTTCCTAAATTCTCTTGTTATTGAATAGACCCTATGTTTGAGTAGGTCCTGTACAGTTTTTGCACTGGGGCCAAGTGGTTTCTAGCAAGGCCGACCTTAGGGGTGTGCACAGGATGCAACACACTGGGGGCACCAGAGGTGCGGGCTGGGTAGATAAATAGAAATCCTCTCACCAGCCCTCTTTGTGCCCCTGCACAAAGCTGGATGGAGTATAATGGCAGCCAATAGCACCTTGAAGCTTTTTCCCGCTTTTTTTGCCAGCTCAGTCAGCGATGTTACATATGTTATGGAGCTTTCAGATATCACAGGAGACATCCAGTGACACAGGTTTTGCAACAAGGAATGACATGTGATAAACCAACATTATTTTGGCACGCTCAACATTATTTGTGTTGTAGTTCAGAAAGAGCTAGAAACTCCCATGTTTCCCAAACCTAATGTAATAATTCCTCTAAATAGACACCATTAAAATATGGTTTTACTTTTTTTTTTTTTGTTGCAGTTATAACAACCTACTGAAACACAAGAATGAGTTGGAAGAATTGGAAAATATTTTAAAAACGGAGAATGAATTTCTTCAGCAAGAGAAGAGGAAAGACTTGATTGCCACAAACGAAAACCAGAAACTCAAAGAAGAATTGGAAAGGTGAGGACCCCATCCTCCACAGAAATCTCTGGGGGGCACCCAGTTACGTCCCTTAGGTCATGTCCATGACAGGATAGTGGTCTAGGAGATACAATTTATAGCTCATGGAGGCTTTATTCTCACAACTCACGCACCATGACCCCCTCCCTACTGACAATCAGCAACACCTCTCCAGGGGTGAGCCTAAACCCCACACACACCCCATTGTGAGAAATAGCCCCATTCGTGAACATGTTACCCCCAGAGTAGGGGGGGGGGAGTTGGTTATCCCACAACAAGGGCAACCAGGACTCATTCCAATGGGCCTCCAGCCCGATTTAGCCCTGGAACTACTGACTCCTCTGTCATCACTGGCAGTCCCCCCCCCCCCCCCCCCCCCATACAGGGCGAAGGCCTGTTTGCTAGGAACAAAAGGGCTTCTTCATCCCAACCCCCCCATACACACACATACTGGGGGTCACAAAAGACCAGGGGAACTGGATTCCGTCTCAGGTTTGGTGTCTCCTGTGGCTTTCTGTTTAGTTCGGGTTTGGATTATAGACTTGTTATTGCATCTTTCTGTGTGAATAAAAACCAGTGACCTAAGCACTCACACTAAATTTTAGGAAAGATGCCATAAAAAGCACTGAGAAGAAAACACTGGAGACATGTAGAACAAATTTGGTTTCTAAAAATGAAACCATCCACAGACTCATTCCTTTGGCTTCCATGTTGCTTCACTAGAATCTTGCTACGGAATGTTAGGAGCGGGGTACTGGCCTTTATTCCATCATTTCCTTTGTTACAGGTTGAATTTCTTGCATGGAGAGCTGCAGGAGGAATATACAACCTTACACAAACACACAAAGGACACGAAAACGTCTCTAAATAACGCACAGATGGAGTTGAACCGATGGCAGGCACGCTTTGACGAGTTAAAGGAGCAACACCAGTCAATGGATATCTCGCTAACCAAACTGGACAACCACTGTGAGGTACCAGCAGCAAACACAATGAAATGGCCACTGCTGGCAACAAATGTTACTTATTATGGCTCACCCATTCCTAAAATGTAAAAAAGAAAAATGTAGTTCAGTTGTTCAGGGAAACTTCGGAGGTTGTATTAGGTACATTTATGATCTGCACTTTATTATCCGGCAGCTTCTAACCCGTCTGAAGAGTAACCTGGAAGAAGAGAACCACCATCTCCTCAGCCAGATTCAGATGCTGAGTCAGCAGAACCAGATGTTGCTAGAACAGAGCATGGAGAGCAAAGAGCATTATCATGAAGAGCAGAAGCAGTACATGTATGTGGTTGGAAAATCAGGGCACTTTATAAAGCATCTTTGTTTTGCAAATAGACCTTCACTCTCCTACATTCTTGATGTTGGACACGATGCACAGCACCAACCAAGTTCCAAAAGCCTTCTATTGGCGAACTGTAGCCACTGTGCCGTCGGTAGGTAGGGTGGCCACCTTTTCCATAAAAAAAAAAATACCGGCCTTGCTGATGCCTCCATAGACTTAACATTGGCAGCAACCCATTTTTTTATCGGCCTGCCGGTAAAAATACCGGCCAGGTGGCAACCCTACCGGTAGGTGATGGAATTTCCACAGCTCACACTGGCAGCACTCTGTCGTAGCACTACATGCACACTCTTCCAATATATATTCACCAGTACTGGCCTGATTAAATACCTGCGTATCTAGTATATTTCCCAAATTTGCAAGTATAGACCCTTCATTTTAGTGTTTCAATTATGGAATTAGGGGGGTGATATATACTGCATATATATATATATATATATATATATATATATATATATGTTAATACAGTATGTTAATGTATTCCTTATTTGAATAGTGTTCTCCCATGCTTCCCACAGTGACAAATTAAATGATTTAAGAAGACAGAAGGAGAAACTAGAGGAGAAAATAATGGACCAATATAAGTTTTATGACCCAGCACCAAAAAAGTACGTGTTTTTTATTTTATTTATTTTTTTTATTGCGACTACAGAATCTGATCACCTAGAGCTGGAGCTAAACTGACTGTATGAACAATCTTCAGTATATCCTTTCATCAAGAAAAGTCCTTATCATCTATGCTTGATACAACATATAACAACTTTTGTTATATGTTTTGTTTGTCTTCTAGTTGTTGCTGACACTTCAGTTTTGTAGTTTGATTCCTTAGCGATGCTGACCAATTTCATGCATTATTTGTGTGTACAGGAAAAACCACTGGTCAGGAGCCAGGGCTCTTGCTAAACTGATCAAACCAAGGAAAGAAACTTCCAGGGAAAGAGTAAAATCTTCCATTGAGGCTGCGACCCAACCGTCTGACCAACTGGATGCTGCTGCATCACCTTCATCTTCTCGGCCCCTAAGGGTTCAACAAAGCAGCTTGGATAATTCCTTGTTGGGGTCTGAGGACAAGGACAATGCCAAAGTGTTCTCTAGTAAAGGTAAGAATTGGTCCACCCATTTAAGGACATCAAGTGGCTTACCTGCTTTTTCACAGGTGTAGGAACCAAAGTTTAATGAAGGTTTAAAATATACGGTAGTAAAGTTTCTTTTAACTGTATTTTCTAGAGTATATTATATATTTTTGCTCTCCAGTGTGGGATGTAGTATTTATCATAAGGGACCAAGATCAGTAGTCATCTGCTGGTCAAAGATGGTTCAAAGTTATTAATTTGCCACTAATTCTCACTGTTCCTTCCTCTTTTGGGTGACCTGTCTGATTTGCCTTTAGCAGTTCCACGTGTAAAGTTTTCGTTTTTGAGAAGCAAAAGTCAGGACAAGGAGAAGTGCACGCAGAGTCCGCGCCGTTTCTCTAACCGCCTGCGTTTCTGGTCGTCTTTCGATCTTCCATCTTCTCATAGCGGCTCTGTATCTCTCCCAGAAATCCGTGATTTCTAACACTCTATACTCTCTCACCATAATTTCTGGAGCTATGGAAAAAAAAAAAACAAAAAAAAAAAAACAAACAAACAAAACAAATACACTCTACAAGGACCTCAAAGCTTTGCACACATAACTTGACAAACTATCTACGTATTCTCAAGGTGATCCCTAAACGGGATGAAGCTCATACCCAAATTGAAATCAAAGCCCATCAAAAATAGAAACCGTTCATTTTTCCACATAACGAACCACTGTGTTGCCCAAAGATCAGGTATCCAGTATTTAAAAGTCTTACTGCTGTTTTGCTGTGCGGCCCATATAATAGCTATCATGTTCCCTGTGGTCCCCTGTGACTTAAATAGTGTTAATAGTGTGTGAATCTAAGACATAAAAAGTAATCTATACATTGTGCTAGAAAAATTGCAAACTAATGTTTAGAGAAAAATAATCAAATAGCAACATCCTAATGTGAACCAAATGCAGATTAGTCTGGTTAATTTGCAGGTGGCGCCCAATGGTGACATCAGAAAAAAATTAAATCTAAGAAATGCATGCAGTTCTCTTAGCACAATTTACACTTTTGTTTTATGCCTTATATTCCACTTGAAAACACTATTTAGCTTATGGAGTCCATTTATACAAGTGCATTGCTTCCATACATATGTGTGCGTGCAAATACAGCAAGTTTATCTAATTTTCCATAAGCTTTTGAAAGTCTTTCTGCATGCTCTTTGTCCATCTAACACCTTCCAAAGCTACTGCTGGCTAACACACTATTTGCTGTGAAGCCCCCCCTCGAGGACTGGATTGAGAAATGCAGATAGTTTTGCACGTTGTTCATTCCTAATCTCATCCTTTTCCGTAACACTTTCCTCATCTCGCCTTTTTCCGTAATACTTTCCTCATCTCGCCTTTTTCCGTAATACTTTCCTCATCTCGCCTTTTTCCGTAATACTTTCCTCATCTCGCCTTTTTCCGTAACACTTTCCTCATCTCGTCTTTTTCCGTAACACTTTCCTCATCTCGTCTTTTTCCGTAACCCTTTCCTCATCTCGTCTTTTTCCGTAACCCTTTCCTCATCTCGTCTTTTTCCTTAACCCTTTCCTCATCTCGCCTTTTTCGTAACCCTTTCCTCATCTCGTCTTTTTCCTTAACCCTTTCCTCATCTCGCCTTTTTCGTAACCCTTTCCTCATCTCGTCTTTTTCCGTAACCCTTTCCTCATCTCGTCTTTTTCCGTAACCCTTTCCTCATCTCGTCTTTTTCCGTAACCCTTTCCTCGTGATTTCTGTAGAATGATACTTCACGTTAAAGAATCTTTCAGCCATCTTGATGAAGATTAGATCCCCAAGCAGGAAGATCCCGCCAAGTTGTTTCTTACCTGCCAGTGGCCTTCCTTTTAGGTTCAGAATTGGCAAATGTATACTGCCGTTTCCATGCTTGCAACCATGATTATATGGTTTTCTCGTAAAAGTGGTGGCTTCTAGAAACAAACTAAAAAGGAGACTTAAAACTAGAAATATTTTAACATAAATATATAGCTGGGTAATGGGGTTAAACCCAGAAAAAGTACTTGGGAACTGACAAAATACACAGTATAGCAATAGAGTCATTTTTTTTCTTTGCATCCTGCCTACTTTGTAGAATCTATGTTGATTTACTATAAGGACAATAAATACATGGAACTCTTTGCCAAGAGATGTGGTGCTAAAAAATACAATAGATGCCTTCAAAAAGGACCTGGGTATTTTTTTTTTATTTTTTTTTAGAAAAGCAGGACATACAGAGGTATTAGTAATAGAATAGACATTAGTAATATAGCTTCTGAATCCAAGTGGCAATATTTGAAATGGCCTAATTAGGGTTTTTTTGTTGTTGCCATCTTTTGGATCAAGGAATGATCGGTAGAAGGGTTGAACTTGGTGGTCTTAGGTCTTTTTTTTTTTTTTTCAACCTAAATTACCATATTATTATATTTACTCTATTATTAGGTTGAATTGGTAGGTTGTTCCTCCTGTAGTATTTTTATGCATTATTTTTGCATCATTTTTTGGTAATTTGGGTATTTATTTCACACTAGCCAAAATCTCAGTTGGTGCTTTGTGAACTTAGTTGGATTTAATTTCATTTAAAAGTATGTAGATAGTTTAGCAAATATTCTGAGATTATACATGGTGATATTTGAATAGTTCCGTTTTTAGAGCTTTTGTGGATTTTGTATAATGAATATTAAAACCCCCCAGGTCATTTTTTATTTCCAATCAATCCAGTTTAGTGGTTGGTGACACTGGGACACATTTCGGGGGATTAAGAACTATGATTTATAGAGATAACCCACTACAACATTTATAGTGTTATAGTGTCTAACTGCAGTCTGGTATCGTTTATAACACTTTCTAAGTGTTGCAAATAGCTATGACGACTGGGCATCCGTTGCATCCGAAAACTCGTTAGGGCTATTCACTCAAAGGTGAGTTGATGGGAGATGAACATTTCATCTTGGTGGCTTAGCTGGACATTGTGCAGGGGCAAACCTGGTGAGTCTCCCCCACTGAGCAAACAAGAAATTGGTGAGATAAAATTTTCATCTCAAAGATGAGTTGGGATGAATCTTGCCAACTTGTGCAGGGGCAAACCTGGTACGTTTCCCCCGATGAGCAAACTCGGCAGGTTTGTCCCTGCAGAACGCATAACTGAACTGGTGAAATGCCACCTGCAACTCCTCTTTTGGCGAATAGTGCCGTTTGTCTAGCAAGAATAACTCGCCAACTTTGTCCTTGCACAATGTGAAGTTAAATCGGTGGAATGAAATGGAATTCATCTCAACTGGCCTGTAACTCACCCTTTAGTAAATAGCCTCATTTTACCAAGTGCAGCTTAGAGTTTAGGCTATTAGAAAAATCTAATAAAGAATATGGATTCTTTACTGTATGCAATGTGTTTCCTCCTCTGCACATCAAAACATAGCTTCTGGCTCAGAGATAAAATAGATATTCTATTTCGCTTCCACTTAAAGTGTGCAATAGCGAGAAATACAAAGCATGCTAGGTAGCTGGCATTTCCCTGTTTAGTTTGTTGTCTCATCATGCTTGCTCCAGTGTTGTGCCTTGTGTCTGCCACCTGCGGAGCGGATTGTGCTCCTCCTCAATTTACCCATTGTTTTAAGCAAACGTTTTAACCTCTGTATGTAACACATCCCAGATCAGGCATTGCCGTCAAGGAACAGAGGGTGAAAGGTTTGGAGTGTGAAACTGTTGCGGATATCATGATCTAGGGAGGGATTAATTACTTACAATATCCAGAATATTGGTTTGTACGCATCACACAACAAGTCTGTCGCCTGGAAATCATTTTTGCCCTTCAATTTCCATCAATGTGGCTGGAAGTTACCATTTAACCAGAGCTGGTGACCTTTGGCTGTTCTCTTTCCAGCACACACACACACACCTGCACTTTCCATTTTGCGAAATAAAAACCATGAGTTGCATTCTGTGATTGTGAAAACCGTGACAGTGTTCAATCTCCAAACACTGCCTCTGCCATTCTTGAATGTGGCGGCAGCCTGTGTTGTGGCATGTTTTTGAACCCCTCCGATACAGTCTTCTCACTAAGCTGTTGTCCTTTGCTTGTTATAGTTCTTATTGATGTAGGGCACAAGCATCATCGGATGTCCTATCATGGAGGTAGCAGGGAGGAGATGGAAGGACTGGAAAGGCTTGCTCGCTCAAAAAGGATGGAATCTGGATCCAGAGCGTTCTCTACATCGGCTATTCATCTTGCAGCCACAACCCCCAGTATTAAAACCAAGCACCCGACAAGACCCAAAGGTGCGGTCACCTGTGTTGACCTATGAGATTATAGTGGTGGTTTCTATATGGTTGTGTTGGAAATATGGTGTTATATGGAATACGGTGATGGTGTTTGTGTTGTCAGAAGCCATCCTTTTGTGTTATACCCCACACATTCATCCAGAAAGATTTAATTAAGGAGTTACAGATATGCTTGTTTTTTTTTTTATGGAGCAGCATCTGGCACGGTGTGCATCTTGATGTATCCTTGCTTCACTAGGTCAGTTTTTCACTAATCCAGTTTCTTTTCCTTTTTGTTTAGGATTCAACTCAGAAGATAATCTCTGTGACCCATTACCGGAGACTGTTTTCAGCAGTGGTGGACACCATGGCAAGTTATTTAATGTTCCTGGGTGGCATCCATGCTCCGATGCGGCTGTCTGTTGAATACCCTCCATGATTTCATATTCATTTTGTTTTACGTCAGGTCCTCGACCAAGCAGCATAGAAGGCAACCGAAGTACATCGACCAGCAGCTCCCCGCTAACACTGAAAGGTACTGACTTGAAGCTTTGTTTGGTGAAATCGGAGTATTTGTCCCCATCTCTCCCTTTCACCTTACATAGAAACATAGAATGTGTCGGCAGATAAGAACCTTTCGGTCCATCTAGTCTGCCCATTTTTTTTTTAGTACTTTTATTAGTCCCCCGGATTAGCCTTGTGTCTATCCCACGCATGCTTAAAATCATTGACTGTGTTTACCTCTATTACTTCTGCTGGCAGGCTATTCCATACATCCACTACCCTCTCAGTAAAGTAATACTTCCTGATATTACTTTTAAATCGTTGCCCCTCTAATTTAAGACTATGTCCTCTAGTTGTGGTAGTTTTTCTTCTTTTAAATATACTCTCTTCCTTTACTGTGTTGATTCCCTTTATGTATTTAAATGTTTCTATCATATCCCCTCTGTTACGTCTTTCCTCCAAGCTATACATGTTAAGATGCTTTAACCTTTCCTGGTAAGTTTTATCCTTCAACCCATGAACCAGTTTAGTAGCCCTTCTCTGAACTCTCTCCAAAGTATCAATATCCTTCTGGAGATACGGTCTCCAGTACTGCATACAATACTCCAAGTGAGGTCTCACCAGTGCTCTGTACAATGGCATGAGTACTTCCCTCTTCCTACTGCTAATACCTCTCCCTATGCAACCAAGCATTCCGCTAATACCTCTCCCTATATAACCAAGCATTCTGCTAATACCTCTCCCTATGCAACCAAGCATTCTGCTAATACCTCTCCCTATGCAACCAAGCATTCTGCTAATACCTCTCCCTATGGACCTTCTCTCTTGTGTTGTTGTTCTGTCTTCCTCTAGTCTTCTTTCCCATGCCTTGCCATTTATCATTCTCCTTATTTACCTGTCCCCATCTTTGTCTGTGTCTCACCTGCCCACACTATATGATTATTTGATTCCTATGATACATAGAATGTGTCGGCAGATAAGAACCATTCGGTCCATCTAGTCTGCCCATTTTTTTTTTAGTACTTTTATTAGTCCCCCGCAGTGGCGTAGCGTGGGGGGTGCAGGGGGGGCCGGCCGCACCGGGCGCAATATCTGGGGGGGCGCACTAGCCCTATGCGGCCGCCAGGGCCGTCTTTAACGCGGGGCAAACGGGGCAGCTGCCCTGGGCCCATTTACTCCTGGGGGGCCCCAAGGCAGCTGCCCCGTGGGCCCCCAGCCCCTGCTGCCGCGTTCACAGCGCATTGCGCTTGTGAACGCTTTTTTCCGGCAAGCCGCATCCGATGGATGCGACGGCCGGAAAAAAAAAAAAAAAAAAAAAAAACTGCCGCCGGATGTGACGTCGCGTCACATCCGGTTTCTGTTTCCCTCCTCCGTGCAAGAGGGAAGACTGCACGGAGGAGACATCCGGCGGGGGACACGGAGCAGCTTCATGTAAGTACGGGGGGGGGGGGCTGGCTGGCACAATATTCCTGGTATCTGACTGGCACTATATTACTGGGTATCTGATTGGCACAATATTACTGGGTATCTGATTGGCACTATATTACTGGGCATCTGAATGGCACTATATTACTGGGTATCTGATTGGCACTATATTACTGGGTATCTGATTGGCACTATATTACTGGGTATCTGATTGGCACTATATTACTGGGCATCTGATTGGCACTGTATTACTGGGTATCTGATTGGCACTATATTACTGGGCATCTGACTGGCACTATATTACTGGGTATCTGGCTGGCACAATAATACTGGGCATCTGACTGGCACAATAATACTGGGCATCTGACTGGCACTATATTACTGGGCATCTGGCTGGCACAATAATACTGGGCATCTGGCTGGCATAATATTACAGGCATCTGGCTGGCACTATATTACTGGGCTCTGACTGGCACAATATTACAGGCATCTGACTGGCATAATATTACAGGCATCTGACTGGCACAATATTACAGGCATCTGACTGGCACAATATTACAGGCCTCTGACTGGCACAATATTCCTGGCCTCTGACTGGCACACTATTACAAGCATCTGACTGGCACACTATTACAAGCATCTGACTGGCATAATATTACAGGCATCTGACTGGCACAATATTACAGGCATCTGACTGGCACAATATTCCTGGCCTCTGACTGCACAATATTCCTGGCCTCTGACTGCACACTATTACAGGCATCTGACTGGCATAATATTACAGGCATCTGACAGGCACCATATTCCTGGGCTCTGACAGGCACCATATTCCTGGGCTCTGACAGGCACCATATTCCTGGGCTCTGACAGGCACAATATTCCTGGGCTCTGACAGGCACAATATTCCTGGGCTCTGACAGGCACAATATTCCTGGGCTCTGACAGGCACAATATTCCTGGTATCTGATTGGCACAATATTATTGGTATCTGACTGGCACAATATTACTGGTATCTGACTGGCACATTATTACTGGGCTCTGACTGGCACAATATTGCAGGCATCTGACTGGCACAATATTACTAGGCTCTGACTGGCACAATATTACTGGGCTCTGACTGGCACAATATTACTGGCATCCGAAAGTTACAATATTACTGGCATCTGAATGGCACAACAATTATGGCATATGTGTGTGTGTGTGTGGGGGGGGGGGGTAACATTAGAGGTACAGGATTGAGGAAGTTGGCTCCATCTAGCCCAGTCTTGGATCATCTCCAGGGTATGGTTCCATTTTGATGTTTAGTTTTTGTTCTTGATATTTTTTGTCGTTTACGATGGTTGTGAGACGACATATAATAGCATGGCCCATGCTAGGTTACTACATGTGTATATTTGTATTCATAGACCTGCTGAAAATGTGGAGAATGTGTGTAATGCATGTTCGCACTCAATAAAGTGTTGGAAAATAAACTTGTATTTAGATGCATTTTACTTTAATTACATAAGTATTTTCATAACAAACAATACATGTCCTTGGGGGGTAAGGGTTTCTTTAACTAATCTAGTAGAAGAGACTCGAGTGCTAAAATCCACGGGTTAGGGGGCGCAAATTACTTGCCTTGCCCCGGGTGCTGACAACCCACGCTACGCCACTGGTCCCCCGTTCCCGGTCTTATAGCTAGGATAGCCTTGTGTCTATCCCACGCATGCTTAAAATCATTGACTGTGTTTACCTCTATTACTTCTGCTGGCAGGCTATTCCATACATCCACTACCCTCTCAGTAAAGTAATACTTCCTGATATTACTTTTAAATCGTTGCCCCACTAATTTAAGACTATGTCCTAGTTGTGGTAGTTTTTCTTCTTTTAAATATACTCTCTTCCTTTACTGTGTTGATTCCCTTTATGTATATAAATGTTTCTATCATATCCCCCCTGTTACGTCTTTCCTCCAAGCTATACATGTTAAGATGCTTTAACCTTTCCTGGTAAGTTTTATCCTTCAACCCATGAACCAGTTTAGTAGCCCTTCTCTGAACTCTCTCCAAAGTATCAATATCGTTCTGGAGATACGGTCTCCAGTACTGCATACAATACTCCAAGTGAGGTCTCACCAGTGCTCTGTACAATGGCATGAGCACTTCCCTCTTTCTACTGCTAATACCTCTCCCTATGCAACCAAGCATTCCGCTAATACCTCTCCCTATATAACCAAGCATTCTGCTAATACCTCTCCCTATGCAACCAAGCATTCTGCTAATACCTCTCCCTATGCAACCAAGCATTCTGCTAATACCTCTCCCTATGGACCTTCTCTCTTGTGTTGTTGTTCTGTCTTCCTCTAGTCTTCTTTCCCATGCCTTGCCATTTATCATTCTCCTTTTTTACCTGTCCCCATCTTTGTCTGTGTCTCACCTGCCCACACTATATGATTATTTGATTCCTATGATACTCTGCCAATTATTGATCTGTTATCTGACAGAAAGGGTGGACCTTCTCCTCGTGCATAATTTAGTCTCTGCTGAAATCCTTTATCCACCAGCCATGGTGCCCAGTTGACTGCTGATTTGGAATGAAACAAATTGCCACTCCTTACTGTTGTGTCAGGTTCCACAGGTCTTCTCCCGGGAAGAACAGAAAGTATGAACAGTGAAGACCTGGTTCCAACAAAGGATGTGGCCACTTTACCAAGAGACCACCAGACTTGGCATTCCACAAGCAAACCCGAGCCTTCACTACATAGCCTGCCTTCCTCTAACCCTCCAGAGAAAAGACCACCCAGCCGGGGCCGACCTCGCCCTGGATCGCCGGGCAGTGAGATGGTGACTTTGGAAGAGTTCCTGGAAGAGAGTAATCAGTTGTCTCCTACCAGTGTAAGAATGTATTTTTCACAGTGACTGAGACCAATGTAAAGCTATAGAAAATGATCTAAAAAATGTACTAGGGTAAAGTCATTGTCTTCCTGCATGCAGCATGCTTATATCGCTTTAGCAAACATTTCTTTCAGTCTGTCTGTTACAAGCTTAGGACAGCATTGTGCTTCTGTTTGTTTGTCTGCTGGCGAAACCCCCCCCCCCCCCCCCCCCCAATGAGATTCACATTCTTTTAAAGGGACACACCATATTTTTATTATTATACTCATTTAGCTGTGTATTCCGTCTGAATTATCATGTAATAATATAGATGTCGCATTTCATAAAAATTATAACTCCCTACACTGTGTATGTCAACAAATGCCCTATTTCATTCTGCTTAAAAAAAAATTTGAGATTTTTTGTTTTATGGAAATGATTTATTAGAGCTTTTAAACAGTAATCGGTTATTGACTCATTCACTGATGATGATGATTAAATTTAGAGAAATAAGGAAAAAGGAGCTGGTGTGATGGCTAATCTGGGTTCATGCTCCATGTGTTGAATCTGGTTAGTCCACAGGATTGCAGGATTGATTTTTGAGTAATATTCTCTGGATGTTGGGCAATATCAACATTCCCAGGACAAACGTTAAATGAGAGAATACCTTAGTCTGGTTAAATGCTTTCTTGTTATTATATATCTTGTATTTTATAATTTGTTGTATATTATAATATAACAATATGTCACACAATTAATATATATTGCATTGAATGTCACTTAAATTTAAGGTTAGCAAACAAAAAATGTTGGTTGTGTCCCTTTAATATTTTTAGTGTCCACCGCTTATGTCTCTCTTGCTTTTTGTTTGTGCTTTTCCTCATGCTACCGCTTCCTTTACAGTGCCAGCACAGTATAAATGACAGCGAGCGCATCTCCCTCAGTCAGTTTCTGTTAGAGACTGAAACGGTCGACCCTACCTCTCATCCCTCTTCTCCCAACCTGAACCTCAAAGGACCTTCACAGGCTGCCACACGAAATGCATCACCGTCATTTGGAAACTGTTTGTGGAGGAGCAACTCAGACAGGGCCAATAGGAGAGCAGCCTCTCTGTATATTCCCAGGGTATTCTACACATCTGTACTATTATTTAACATTCCTTCACCACCGCAGTGCAACCACTTACCTAGCATAACACTAACACTATTAACACTTCTTTGCCAAATTAACTGCAAAGGTTAACATTTTCTTAACACTATTAAACAATATATATTATATTATTATTTTATCTATAACTCCCCTCCACTGCACAGAAAAACAGGATAAGAAAAGCATAAACGTTTTATGGGATGTACCAAACAATTAATAATATTAACATTTTTCTTATTTCATGAGTCCATTGTCTTTCAACTACCAGTATATTTCAGTGCTGAAAGGTGAATTATTAGCAACTGTGACTAGTGAGTGTGGATTTAAATGGGATTGTTATGTCCTGGAATAATGTTGCTTTCCATTTCTATACATTGCTCGTTTGTGGAAATTTCTGGCTCTTCATCTACATTTTCTCTTTCTTTGCAGGATGCCTCAAATTGCAATAGTGATACGTTGGGAGATTATTTTCCAAAGTCAAGTGATCCTCTGAATTCTGGAAGCTCCTTTGTCCAGTACAGAGGCACCTCGCAAACAATCTATGTGACTCCTACAGTCAATTTAACCTTGGACGCTTCAGAGGGAAGGGGGGTCAAGACAGGACAGTATGTGAAACCAAACCTCTGCCATCTGGATGTTCATGGTAACAATATAAGCACTGCGCAGCTGGAGCTTACCCACCAGTCCAAACAGACACCTGAACCCCAACACCCTGGGACTTCATGCAGCAAGAGTAACTCTCTGAGCAGGTCATTTAGTTTGGCCACAGCCGACCTTCTTACAGCCAATATCCCTAATACAAATAGACGTGAGAGACCAGATGTGGAAACACCCATGGGTAAAGATTTTAGTAGTCCAATAATGAGGTCCTCTACACCTCTGGGCTCCCAGACCTCTTTGAGGGAGCGTCCGCAATCTGCAAAGATGATCAACACGTTGCACGGTGACGAATCTCGCTGCCGGCCTTTGGATACAAGGCGCCTATCTTTAGCCGTTGCAAGAGAAGACAGGGCTCTGCAGTCCTCTCCGTTGTCTAGTGGCTTACAGCAGCTCCATGCATCCAGAGTAAAGTCCAGAACCATCCCCCGCTCTGGAGACGTAACATTGGTGTCACCTGTCAGACCAATCTCCAGCATCCCAGAGATGGATACCATACAAAGTATGGCTCCCACAGGATGTTTGAAGACCCCAAGCACATTAGCAGATTTCCATTCAGCACCTCCTGTTGAAGAAGACCCTAGTAAAGGAAGCTCCCCTAAAAGTACTCCTGCTTCCCCAGACTCCAATATCGACCCACAGTCTGTTTGGTACGAGTACGGCTGTGTGTGATGGATAAATCAAGGGACAACTTAACATGGTTACATTTTTATAGATATTATATTTTTTCACAAATTATTTCTAAAACTAAAATCCATTTGGCTATCCATTCATATATATATATACATACTTAAAACAATGTTGTGGAGAGGGTACTTACAGTATTGTAATTGGATGGTACAAGTGGTTAAGATTTCTCAATTCAATGAATGTTTCTATGTTTCTATGAATTCTATTATGCACTATTGGTAATTCCACATGTCTATGCAAGGTGCTCTACCAGTTTCATAGGAGGACATTGCTGACATTGGAAGGCCCTGTGGCTTCCAGTTTGTCCGTACAAACTCCGTTCATCTAGTCTTGTCTCGACAACAACAAAAAGTGGTGATATATTGGAATGGATCAAAAGGAATATCCTCCATTTTACTAGACAAATCTTTTATACAAATTTTTAAAAAAGCTGATCGACGTGGGGACCACTAGCTTCTTTTGCCTATCTTTCCGTAACACCTTTTGGTGCCGCCGTATTTATAAGGGCTTGATGAGTGAAAAGACCTCCAGACCTGTCCTTACTGCTAAATCGTTTACCAAGGACTAGTGACCCCTCAGACGTGTGCAGACGCCGACATATATAATTTTTCGGGCTCACACAGACGTGCCTTGAAACCCAAGTTTAGGGGTTGGTTAAGATTATCTTTTTCAATAGGTCAACACCTCAGTTATAGTTAAATAGCGTCTGGAAGGCCGAAGTAGCTTACTGCTCCATTGGAGAATGCTGCCTCGCATATTGACCCTTGTCAATACCGAAGCTCCCCTTAACTGCTGCTCACCAGAAACACTTAACAGATTTTATTGCGACGAAAGTTGATTCCTTGCTGTATTTGGTTGTTCACCTTTTTAATGTGAGGTGGAACGTCACGTTATCGCCCGCAATCCATACTCTTGCGCAACATACCATTTCATTTGGTTCTGCAAATCCACCAAAATCTTAGTTCGGCAATATAATCTTCAACATAGGGCGACTGTATTCGCCGGCATCTCTCTAATGGCAGCCAGAGTTGTGGTTAATTTTCATGGTAATTAATTTATTACACTGCTTCAATCATGATTATTTAGGGCTTGACTTCTGACATTGGTATATATTGAAGCATGTTAAATTGTAAAAATGTAAATTATATTTTGGGGGGGGGGGGGGGGGGCTCAAACACTATTTTTAAAATGGTGGCACGGAGTGGCAAAAAAAAAAATGGTACAGTTTTACAACACCTCCTGCTCTACATGCGCAGTATGGATCTCATGGGTCTCATCACATGTACCCACAGAATTCGATCAAGAATATTGGATGGTTTTATGTTGTATGAATAACGGACTGCAAAATGTAATTATGTGACGGGAAGTTCACAGTTATGTATCCAGCGTAGGAATGTGTTATTCCTAATATTCTTCTATGATTTCTGTGGCATGTATAATACAGTGTAGACCAGATGTATTGTCTTCGCTGGGTGAAAAATTAATTATTTTGTTACTGGCCTTCATATACATCCAGCGGCAAACATCCTCAGTGTGTACATCTTTCTCTAATAACTTTAAACTCGTCTGTTAGCACTGGAAACCCATCTATTTACTGATAAGATAGAACCTTTAACAATGATGCCATTTTCTACCTATGGAGTCAGTAGGTCAGTCGGGTTTGTGTAGAATCACTGGACTTTGAGAGCAATGCTCTCGCGCTACTTAACTTGAAGACCGTTACTAATGGCTTTGATAGTCCTCACATAGGCCAGGGCTTCCAGCTCACCTAGTTTTTCAGATGGCTATTGAATTGATCGCTTTAATTTTTTTAATGTAACTTATACAGACTTTGGAAACTCTGCAACTAGGAGATCATTTGTAAAATTGTGAGTCTATTGAGAATGGTGTGAGTTCTAGGGCTGTATTTGTGAACTATAATCCTGGGGAAATGTTCTAAAAAAGATGAGCAATTTATAATGTGAACCAGTCTAGTTTTCAGGGTCACTGTTCCACATTTAACACTTGGCCCCCCCGAATAGTTTATTTTTTTCTTCTTCAAATATAACCAACCATCTTTTACACTTTACAGGATACCAGTTATAATAAATGCATTTCCAGGGCATCCACAAGAATCCTTTGCAGCCTGCATTACTAAACAAATATGCAACCTGACACTTTAGTGGCAGGAAAAGTACTAATGAGTTATATAAACACTGTATGGGGTAACTAAACACTGAATCATATTGTGTAACCAGATCTGTACATACAATGTAAATGAATGTATTGTGTAGCATTGCTTTTGTAAATAGAGCTTGTGATTAAATTAATTTTCAGACAATACCTGATTAATGACTTATTCCAGAAATTGATGTTCTGTAACCGTATTGCTGTGGTTCGGCCAGAGCCAAAACAGATGACTTTCTCTGTTTCGTATGTGCAGTGGTATAGACAGTAGCTAAAGAGTGAATGAATGTTTGTTTGTTTTTTGTATTCTTATTCCAATGATGCAATATTTCCGATTTTTTTTCTATTACTGTTTCCTGTGTTCCCATAATTTCCTCAACTGTTGATATCGATGTCTTTTCTGAGGTTATTTTTTTTATTTCATTATGAACATTATACTGTTCCGGTTTTTTTCTAATCTTTGTTACGGTTGTGATATAATTAATGTTTGGAAAATCACTGGATTATTAAAATAAACTGAAATTATTTCTTGTGATTTTGTCATTTGAGAACACTTTTTGTATATATTCATTTCTCAGCTGAGAATTTGGTTCCCATGGAATAAAATATATACATTTTTGCAATGGTTGTAAATGAAACGTAATTGCTTTTATAAAAATGCTCAACAAACCATTTATGTAATGGTGGTGATGGAAAAACCACTTCACCTGAAATTCAGTGGGTAGCAAAGGCATTATCAAACACAAATCTACACACACCAAACAAGGCCTGCTTTTCCCACAGAAATCAAACATTCACAGTGCTGCCACCACCGCAAGGGATTCTGGGTAGGCAATATACAAGTCCGGTCAACAATGATCACCTTTTGCCTCTTACTCCATTTTAAACATGGCCGTTGGAGCATATGCATGCTGAGCAAGACTGCCATTAACCACAGCTCAGAACAGAGGTGCAAATGCCAGATAAGCACTCATGGACAGCTGTTTCATCCTAAATGGGACTAAACTT
Source organism: Pelodytes ibericus (assembly GCA_036172795.1). Classification (NCBI taxonomy): domain Eukaryota; kingdom Metazoa; phylum Chordata; class Amphibia; order Anura; family Pelodytidae; genus Pelodytes; species Pelodytes ibericus. The sequence continues at coordinate 34,155,286 of CM069868.1, read as the reverse complement.
AGTTATGTTTCTCAAACTAATGTTTGTGCGGCATTGGAGTAATGGTAAATACCAACATTTGTATTGCTGAGTTCACTGTGGTAGCAGTGTGTCCGAATCCCCAGTTTTTTTAGTGATCTCTGCATACTTGTAGACACTTGTATTGCTTATATCTCTCTTCCTTCCTCGTGGGCTCAGGAAAGATGGCAGAGAGTAGTGCACATCCATCTGGACCAAGCATGAGCTCACTCAATGCATTCTCGATAGGGTTCATGACTGAACCCTGCTGGTCACTTCTCTATCTTGTGGGCATGATATCCTGAGGGAGTCCTAGATAGTATGCATACGACAGCAAAAGCAAAGTACACAGCGCTCACAATATACTATAATATAGTGTAAAAAATGTGCATATGTAGAATAACACAAACAAAGATATAATGTGTCGGCTCCCCTGCGGTGTGTGCAGAGAGGTCACATGACCCGGCGGGTGTCTGACATCAGAGTGACCTGTCAATCGCTTCCCTGTCACACTGCATGGGGAGCTGAACAGGCAGCACGGAGGTTTCTATGTGCTGCCTGTTCAGCTCCCTGTGCAGCCTACTTGCAGGCAGAGCAGTGGTGAGGGGAGAACTTATGATTTTTTTTGTGCTTTGTGCCGCCCTAGCCACTTGCCTTGTTTGCCTCATGCTAAATACAGCAGTGGCCTCAGTGTGTTTGCACTGAAGAGGTTGCTACATCGATAATGTGATTTTTATTTGGTGGGTTTCATTGGTTGATTTGCAGAATTAAATTCCAATAAATACCCAAATCACAATGTCACACTGGGGAATTAGCTCCTTTATAGATTGGGGAGGGCTAAACATATAAAAATGTAAGGAGCCCCTGGTGTGTCACAGCATGGTGAGAACTGTATAGGAATCTATTTATATGAAGCCACTATCTCTGTCTGTCTGTGTTATCAGGTGCCTCATTGTACAGAGTATGGGGATCTGTAAGAAATTACATTTATCATAATTATGGGTATTTCCTGTTTTACACTGATTCTTACTTTTGAAAGCGTAGTTCCTAGAGTAACTTATATGTATCTATGTATGTATATATAAACTGATCAGCCATAATATTATGACCACCTGCCTAATATTGTGTGGGTCCCCTTTTGACACCAAAAGAGCCCTGGCACATCCCAAAGATGCTCGATTGGATTGAGACCTGGAGAAATTGGATGCTGGCAGCTCTGACGCCCAATACGTAAGTGAAGAACTGCCGAAACCAGAAGACACTGTTTTACAACTTCATTCACCACTCGAAAGTAATTTGTCTATAACCGACAGTTGAGCCAACAGGACACCTTCATTCATCGCCTGCATGTAATTCCTCTGTTTTCGAAAACTTAATGAACAGGACACTTACACTTCTCTCAAGGAAATACAGTGGTCTTAATTAATTGTTTGGGCTCCTTCTTCATGTGAATACTGAGCAGTTGGTCAGCTCATACACAAGTGAGTGTTAGATGGTAGGGTGGATATTGGGTATATCCACTATGTATATTATAACTTTTCTCTCGTATGTTCCTATGTGATCCTGTACAAGTCAAGTCAAGTCTGTGAAGAAATCTACAGTGGGATCTAATTTATGTATGTACTTGAATTTTATGCTCAGCCCCCTTTATGTTTTATTTTTGTGACACTTCTGTACACATCTGTGGGTGCGGTGTGTGGGCTGCAGCACATATAGACAAGTTATTAATGGAAATCCTTCAAAAATGATCTGAGTGCTGAATATCACTCTTTTCATTTCTATGTTTATTGTTGACTCCAATAGTAGTCTCTGAAGAGGGTCTTAACCTACTACAACTACTGGCCTCGGGCAAAATTTAAATTTCAGGATCCCTCCCCTCAAAAACCCATTCAAATCTAAATCTATTCATACATGGATACACGAGTAGACACATTCATACACACATTCCAACACATGTACATACATACAAACGTACACACACATTCCAACTAGTGTACATGCATACAAACATACACACACAGATATACACACATTCTAACACATGTACACACACAGATACATACAAGCATACAAATATACACACACAGATTCCTCTCCCTTCCCTTTTAAAGTCTAATCTCCAGGTGACTCTGTGTAAGTGGGTCTCAGTGCACAGCATATTATTACATTTTATACATGGAGTTGTTCCTATTCTTCAGGATGAGGCGCTAGCTGAGATTCTGTCATGGCGTGGCCGGTAACCCATGCTGAGGCGTGGTAGAAAGGCCGCTTGTTGTGGCATGGATCATCCTATGATGTTCTTGTTCTTCAGGATGAGGCGCTAGGTGAGATTCTGTCATGGCGCGGCCAGTAACCCAGCTGAGGCGTGGTAGAAAGGCCGCTTGTTGTGGCATGGGTCATCCTATGGTGCCACAAGCCACAGTTGGAGTTTCTGCGTGCCCCATATGACATGCGTGCCATAGGTTTGCCATCACTGCTATATACCTTGTGTATCGGTTTGTTTTCTGTTTGTCTAATTGACTTTCCAACACTCCTTTCATTTCTGTACTTAGTACTGGATAAATTGTTGCCCCAAAACAATATTAATGCATAATCTTTGGATAAGAATATCTGTTTATTTCCATATATTGGGTTTTTTATTCCAGGGCTGTTTTTCATTCCCTGTCTGGAACTGGTCTTAACATACTGGCATGTTATATCTGAAATGATTCGGAAGATCCTATATCTTTAGTATTGATCTTTGCACAAATAACTGAGCATAGCATTTAATCTCCAGCTTTCTCACTGGGAACAAAAATAATCGTAATAATCTTTTGTTGTAGAATATATATATATATATAATATATATATATATATGAAAAAATATATAAAAGTATATAGTGGACATACATATAAAAAATGATAATTTTTTTGTTTTTTATATTGACAATTTTTATTGTGCATATTACGGTTATCCACAAATTTGTAACTTGAAGTGTGGCACATTTCAAATCAAGTAATTCTCATACAACATTTTTTCCATTAGTTCAGATACATGGATTACATCAGGACATGTCTTTTCGTCAAATCAAAAATATAGAGTATGCATTCAACAGGAAGGCCTTGTCTTTTTATGCAAAACTCTCCTGGTTTTATTAAGTAACTGTTCTTAACTAAGTTTTAACTAAACAAATATAAACAGGTAGCCCTTTTTGTTTCATATATAATAAAGAGACTGAACTGTGAATGGTCTCCAGACTACCGCCATAGAGTACTTGTGTTCACATTTAGCCATTTAGCCATTACCCCCTCTCCTTCTAGTTAGTCTTCCCCAGACTATTTCTCTCCAGATTCTCGTCCGAAGTCACCCTTGTCGTCCTCTGTCCACCCGTCATCTGTTAGGTTATCCGGAATGGGGTTGATTAAAAAAATGATAATTTTATCATGAGCTTCTGTCCTTATTTTAGAATATATTTAGAATATATTTATTGTGCTGATCTCCCTTCTGATATTCCTTTTGTAGTACAGAACCCTGGCTGGTTGGGGATGATGAGGATTTCTCATCCAGCCCTAAACTGAAGGAAGACATCAGTGTACAAACCTAAACAATGCTACACCATCTGTCTGAGGTTTAAATGTGAAAAATGTACCCATCAGCTGCTCTGGTCGATAGTTTGCTGTTTGGAGCCTTTTTGCAATGTGTACACAAAGTAGAATTATTAGGTTGGTGCAGCCAAAAGTCATTTTTAGGGATTGTTCTGTTTATAAAGGGATCTCACTAGCTGTACTCCATCTCTGTGGTGTTTATAAAAGCCTCCTATGCAACCCTGTAAGAGACAGGCTGTAACGAGATGCTGTCTCTGACATCCTGAATAGATACCATATTTGCTCGAATACAAATTAGGTTTGGGGATTCGCCTGCTAATAAGGGATTTATTAGCAGGCGAATCCCCAAACCTAATTTATGTAAAAAGAAAGCCTAAATATAAGATGATGTTTTTTTTGATAAAAACAGAATTAGGCTGACAAATAATGCTATTAGTTCATTGATACTGAGGAATTGTTTCTGATGACCAAATAAAACCTAACGCCTTTCACCCTCCTGCTGGGACTGTCACTGGCATACTAAGGGGGCGCATAATAAGGGGGCGCAATCTGCCCCGGGTGCCACTCAGAGGGTACTATTGGGTGTGGAGCCCAGGATATAATGGTGTCTAATAGATCCTGGGTACCCCAGCAAATGACTACCCTCCAATGCGGCCCACTTGACATCGAAAAAAATATTTCAATTTTGGTTAACTACTGAGCTCTATTCTCTCCCATCAAAGTGTCAAATACACAATTACAATAGCTATTGAGTGTACTTAGAAAAAATGCACATCACTCATGACTGTTGTCATAACGTAGATTGTTTTTCCCAGCTGTCCCCAGTAATATATCCGCAATCTACACAAAAACGCAGACATTAGCGGTGATAAATATACAACCATCCGGCTATGGGTAAATAAAGCTTTGCCTATCATTTTCAGGGTGGGTTCTGTGAATGAAGGGTACATTGTAAATAATCGTTTGGTAGTTCTAGATTTGAACTTGACCAATTTTTTTTTTTCAACCGAAATTACAATGTAACTATGTATGTGTAACTATGTGTACACAACATTTTAGACATGGGTTGTCAACTTACATTGAGACCTTATGCAATATACAACAGGAGATGATGATGTTCGATGCCTTCATCGGAGGGTACAACAGATACCCACCAATGACATGGGCCTTGCTATAGGAAGCAAAAAAAAACAATACCATTTATTGGCTAACTTTGAATTTGAAATATAGACAAATAACATTGTGATATTCTAATTCACAAATAAAACTTGTACACAGAAAACAGTGTAAAAACAACAAGAGTTAAGATAAGAAAACAACATTAGGAAAATTGCTAAAATACTAAATTTAGGGCAGTTTACCAGGAATTCCTTGTCACAGTACATATCGTCAGGTTTACAAGGATGCATTGTTGCGTTATACTGTTATATTGTAACATTGTGTTCATTTTGCCTGGCTTATTGTCAAGATACATTTGCCTAGAACCATATAGTTTTGCAATGCTACAGATGTGCATCAGTGATTCACTTGCTATGACTTGTGTTGGAAAGAAACACTAAGAACTAAGAACAATAATAACCTTATGTTTTCTCTGTGTTACTCTATTATGAGTTTATTATCTCTTTATTGTTCATTTTATCATACCAAAATGTTATAAAATATCATACATTTTCAACAACATCAAACTTACATATAAAATGTAAATACAATAAAGTGAACATGTGCGCTAGTGACCAACACTAGAGAAAAAAGAGCATTACCCTTTTCTATGAGACGAAATGCTCAGATAATTTGCAAAGGGAAAAAAACAAAAACAATAATAGTGTAGTATATCAGTGCAATGGTATAATAGTGCAAAGTGCATAAATGGTACACTCACATTTACATGAGCAATACCCTGCTCAAGATAAACAGCGTGGGTGAGCTTAGATAAGAGCAGGTAGGTCTTGTAAACCAGCTCCAGAGGCAGCCCAGATATCCAGATCACATGGGAAGTAGAAGTAGTAAGTATTTTAATATAAGCAATAAAACCAACAAACAGTAAGATCTTACATTTAAAAACATTTTAAAAGGATATAATATAAAATGTACATGACATGTTTTAACATTCTGTTTCTTTTCACTTCTTTTAATAAATACAATTTCAAGTGTTGGTGGGCTTAATGTTATACAATAGTATTTATTGTAACAAATCATGTACCAACACTCTCTCCATGCCTACTGTTTCTGTGATTCCCTCAAACACTCCACAGAAACCATACATCATCCCAGTCATACGTTCACTTTCCAAAAGTTTGCTCATCCTAGTGCTTAATACATTATACTTTATTATAGACAGGGAAAGTCAGGATGGCAGGAGAGAGGGAAAGAGGGAAAAAAAACCTATCACGATTGTATAACCAAATTACGATAAAATGTGTGAATCATCGCAGATCTACATTTTATATCATTTATAATATTCCATTTTACCTAGTGAATTAGATAAGATGCTCGCTCCCTGACGATTTGAATTCATTTTTATAGCAGCAATTGTATAGATGATGACACTAAAAGTTTCTTACTCAACCAGCTCCGTTATGTATCGCTTATACAAAACCCAAAAAACAGGCACGGTTATAGACATACGGCAACAGTTATTGGTTAAGTATAAAGTCACACGCTACCCATTATCCAATCAGGCGTGGATGCTCCGTATATGCTAGGTGTGCTCCAAACAGAGAGCACACATACCCTGGAAATAAATCCGGGAGACAGATGGCAGCTGTGAATTCGGCAATAGAGTGACTGGAATGATGTATGGTTTCTGTGGAGTGGTTCAGGGGAAAAGCACAAATGATCCCTTGCAAATGGGATCCCGGAGGCTCCAAATCCTGCTAGTGAGTGATGTGGTTACCAGCTGTAATGTGAGAGACTCCCAGGTGCTCCGGTGATTAGCTGACAAGGCTATGCTGAGAGGGAGAAACGAAAAAGCCGCCACTCTGGGAGTATATTCAAAGTATCCAAAATATTTTATTGCAGAAGTAGTGAATTAAAGTGACGAATGCTGGACAAACAACTGAAACACTTTACGCATTTCACGTCTACTGACGCTTAATCATAAGGGGTTCAGGGAACCTGGGAGTGAGATGGAGAAAAGCACAAGTACATTAAAGTAGTATGCAATGAGTAATATGAAAAATGTCCCCATGTTCACCGTGTAGTCACTCACGTATCGCTCTCTTCCCATATCCCATGTCTATATCTCTCTCCATACCCTCATGTCTGTACTTCTACCTGAACCCTCAATTCTGTCTGTCTGTCTGTCTGTCTCTCTCTCTCTCTCTCTCTCTCTCTCTCCTCATACCCTCATGTCTCTCTCTCTGCTCATGCCCTCATGTCTCTCTCCCTCTCCTCATACCCTCACATCTGTCTCTCTCTCCATATACCTCATACCCTCATGTCTCTCTCTCTGCTCATGCCCTCATGTCTCTCTCCCTCTCCTCATACCCTCACATCTGTCTCTCTCTCCATATACCTCATACCTTCATGTCTCTCTCTCTCCTCATGTCTCTCTCCCTCTCCTCATGCCCTCACATCTGTCTCTCTCTCCATATACCTCATACCCTCATGTCTCTCTCTCTGCTCATGCCCTCATGTCTCTCTCCCTCTCCTCATACCCTCACATCTGTCTCTCTCTCCATATACCTCATACCCTCATGTCTCTCTCTCTCCTCATGCCCTCATGTCTCTCTCCCTCTCCTCATGCCCTCACATCTGTCTCTCTCTCCATATACCTCATACCCTCATGTCTCTCTCTCTCCTCATGCCCTCATGTCTCTCTCCCTCTCCTCATGCCCTCACATCTGTCTCTCTCTCTCCATATACCTCATACCCTCATGTCTCTCTCTCTCCTCATGTCTCTCTCCCTCTCCTCATGCCCTCACATCTGTCTCTCTCTCCATATACCTCATACCCTCATGTCTCTCTCTCTCCTCATGCCCTCATGTCTCTCTCCCTCTCCTCATGCCCTCACATCTGTCTCTCTCTCCATATACCTCATACCCTCATGTCTCTCTCTCTCCTCATGCCCTCCTAACAAGAAGATAACAATTACATAATAAAAGACTTCTTTCCTACTTAGAACATTGCACAGGATTATCAGAATTATTAAAATACATTTTCTGCCCTGGAAGCCACACAAGTCATAGAAAGTGAATCACTAATCTATTAATAAGCATTACAAAACTACACGGTTCTAGGCAAATTGATACTGGCAATAAGCCAGACTAAATGCACATAATGTGTACAAAAAACAGTATAATCCAACAATCCTATTATTGGTCTGTATAGCATGTATTAAAAAATACGTTATGTATAAATATCTATATGTACCAACAACACACTATTTTAAGTTTTTATTTTAATTTATTTTACTTTGAGATAAAATGTTTTTATTATAAGAGAAACGATCTTATAAAATATTAGAGATGACTTTTCTAGCTATACTTTTCCTTCCTTTGATTTTGTGTCTTTACTCTTCCAGGACTACAGTGTTTTTTAATGTCCCACAACATCTTGCTGGCTTTGATCTCTGGCGAAACACCAAAAGGGTGAAACGCGTTAGGTCGCCGGGATTAGCCTTACTCTATTATAATAAACTTGTGCATGTATTGTATTTATTTGAAGAAAAGTGTTTATTAAAGTGCAACAACATATTTTTTTTCTAAGCTACGTGTTAGATTATTTATTTCTGTTTTCTATATAAGCTCACATAGCAGTAACACACCATATTGATCTCTTTCCTGGGTGATCGTAGCAGCTATAAACATTTATTTCAAACATTCTCTTCCCTATTGTGTACACTTATAGTTCTATTCACTAAAATTTGACTTTGGAGGTTTTATTTTGAGTGCAATAAAAAAAGAAAACCTGAGGGAAAGGCGCTTACAAGTAAGAGTTAAGTATAGTAAATTAGAATCAAAATAATAATAGAATACCACCAATAAAGATATAATATTGAAATGCAGCCAGCTCTCCACACATAACCCCCTGTGTGCCCAATACAGATAAGTAAAAAGAAAGTGCAGTGCTAAATATGTGAAATAACAATAAATTATACCTATAAATAAGTTCACAGATCTATTCCGTCTGATGCCTTAATCGATGTGTACATGTAAAACACAAAGTATACAAAAAATAGTGCAACTCTGTGATAAATAATAAGATATATATATTTATATCCAGCAATAGGAATCCCACTCACAGTATGCTCAGACTATAAATATTCCATATATGAAAAAGGATACTCCAGTCGGAAAATGGACCTCCAAACTAACTCTCCGTGGGTAGAAAAACAAATGGACAAGTGGAGAAGGGAGGATGTTAAAAAAGCGGACCGTTTTTAACCCCTTCGTGACGTTAGGACGTACTATGCCGTCCTGACTTTAAGTGCCTACATCCTGTACTAAACAGCTCATCGCGGCTCCCTGCGATGAGCTGTTTTCGGATCCCGCTGCCGGCACTTACAGCGGGATCCCACCTGTCAGATGAGGCCACTTTGAGTGGCCTCAGTCTGACAGGGAAAATGTAGCCGGTGCTCAAAGCGAGCACCGGCTACATTTTTCTAAATCGCGCTGTGCCCGAACTTCTGGGTTCGGACACGCCTCCGTGACGTCACATGTGACGTCCGGAGGTCTCGCGATATTTTGGCAGGGACCCACAGGGTCTATTAAGAACCTGATCGGGTCTCTGCCAGAGTGTTCCTGGCCACCTATCACCTTGTGATCGGTGGCCAGGAACAATTCGTGACGTTTTGGTGCTTGCGTCGTTTGGGAAGCAAGCACCATGCGTCACGAAGGGGTTAATATAGCATAGAGACATAAAAAACATAGAGCAGCTACTTCGTGCTCCGTATATATCTCGTGTCTCCGATTACTTTCAATGCGGAAGATTCAAACCTGTTTTTTTTTTTTCCCCCAAGTCGGGTGCCGAGTGCCCAAGTCGGGTGCCGAGTGCCCAAGTCGGGTGCCGAGTGCCCAAGTCGGATGCCGAGTGCCCAAGTCGGGTGCCGAGTGCCCAAGTCGGGTGCCGAGTGCCCAAGTCGGGTGCCGAGTGCCCAAGTCGGGTGCCGAGTGCCCAAGTCGGGTGCCGAATTTGACTTGCTCTCTACATGAAGGACGACTTTCAAAGTCGAATTTTAGTGAATAGACCCATAAGAGTCACAATTTACAAATAAAACTTTTTATTCTAAAACCCAAGGCTTAATCCTTTTGATATTCGTTGTGATAAGAGAAGGCTCTTCTTTGTTATCCTATATAGAACTCTGAGTTTGATTGCAAGTTTCTGTGGCAAGTGCCACGAATGTGGCTAAAACAAAATTTACTAATTATAAAGCACATGTCACAGCTTTAAAACATTTTTAAAAAAAGGTATCAGTAAATTAAGCAGTCTTATAGTGATCTCACAGATAAGTTCTGTTCAGCCAGAGCATTATAATTAGTTCACCCTTAAAGTTTGCAGTTTGAAATAAATCCATTGTAGTCACGTGTAAAATAATTCCACACCCAGAGGTGAGCTACACATTTTTAATACAGTGTCCATGTTGACAGAAGTGTTCGTTCTCCACACAGGTATATCTGTTCTTGGAATGAATCTCTTTGTGTAATGGTTGGCCTGTTTTTCCCCACATACATCGCTGTTGGACACTTCACACACATCATGAGGTATACCACCATAAATGATTTGCATGTGAAGCAACCACTGATTTTCTTGGTGCAAATATGAGACTGGTAATGATACTTTGTCTGTGTTGAGCACGTGTATCTATCAGACCTTAGTTGTTGGCAGGGAGTAGTTTTTTAGTGTTTTCTGTACATGGTGCTCATCATTATCAAACTGTCTGAGGTTGGGTGTTTGCTTGTATAAAAGTAGAATGTCTTTCATGTTCGTTGCCAACATCGGCCATGTTTCCAGGGACACACATTTGTTCCACATGCTGCAGAAAGTGCATGCAAAGTGCAGCCCGGCAGTATGTAGGATGCATATACACACAGACACAATCCAATTAATTAATCAGGGTAGGTTCTATGAGATCTCCACCCTGATTAATTAATTGGATTGTGTCTGTGTGTATATCCATCCTAGATACTGCCGGGCTGCACTTTGCATGCTCTTTCTGCAGCATGTGGAACAAATGTGTCCCTGGAAACATGGCCAATGTTGGCAACTATTTTTCACTGATGTAAAATTGTGTGCAGTTCCCTTGGGATCTTGTACAGTGCATTTTGTGGCTTGTTGGTAACCACTAATGTCATCCAATTTTCTTTTTGTGTGGCTGTTGGTATCTCAGTAGATTTTCTCTTGGGATAATAGTGGATTTCCGTATCTAAGTGTCTATAATATTGGTTATGAAACCATGGCAATAAACTCCTTTCTGAGGTTCTTAAGATGTTCATGCCAGCCTGTGACATATTAGCTGTTATTATATGTGATGACTGTAGAGGATTTGGTTTTCTGTATGTTTGGGATGGACATTGTTGTGTTTCCAAGTAGCTGGTCTGATACAGTGATGAATAGAATTGTTCTCATTGTAAATGGTAGTGTTTTAGAAAGTGAATGTTTGTGTGGGAGTAACTATAATGGGCTGGTGTCACAACCAGGGCGAGTAGGTTGGGGAGGATTGTTGCTGCAGAGGAGATGGCTGAGTCTGTCTTTACCCCACGATGCATGATTGATAACAGATAGGCCTGGGCGATATACACAGACTGGTTCTTACAGGTAGGGATGGTAAGTGCAGACTGGACTGGAGAGTACTGAAAGGACTGGATACACAGTGCTGGCAGGTACAGCAAGACTAGCTGGTACAGGCAAGATTACAGCCTGATGGGCAAAACAGACTTGAAACTGACAGACGGGGAAAAAGATGGATAATCTTCAGGACAGGGCACTCAGCTAGAAAACCTTCAGACAGGGCGCTCAGCTAGAAAACCTGCAGACAGGGCGCTCGGCTAGAAAACCTGCAGACAGGGCGCTCGGCTAGAATACCTGCAGACAGGGCGCTCGGCTAGAAAACCTGCAGACAGGGCGCTCGGCTAGAATACCTGCAGACAGGGCGCTCGGCTAGAAAACCTTCAGACAGGGCGCTCGGCAAGAATACCTGCAGACAGGGCGCTCGGCAAGAATACCTGCAGACAGGGCGCTCGGCTAGAAAACCTGCAGACAGGGCGCTCGGCTCGATAGCCCACAGACTGGGCACTCAGCTCAATAACCGACAGACTGGGCACTAGCTAGAAGCATTGACTTAACAGGACTGGTAACAAAGCTGATAAAGGGAAAACAGAAGATGCTGAAACCCTTCCCAAAGGTATCTGGGCCTTCAGGCTAGGGCTCAGAGTGAACAACACAGGCCTCCAACATCCACACAATGCAAGAGCCCAGTTAGCAATGAGCAGCAGGTATTTAAAGGTCAGGCTGAACAGGCGATAAATGAATCCCAGATGACATCAGATTGGAGCAAGAATTCCAAAAACAGCAAGAGTGGCCAATTCAAGGTGAAAGTGGAATTAGCCACAAAACTGGTAAATGCCACATAGATGCCTTGAACGCAGAGTGGCACTGTGGCAGGTGGAAACCATTGCGGTTTTTATGGAATGTAAGGAATCCTGGTCTTTTCTACCAGTTCAGGTCATTAGAATACACTAGAGGTTTGGAGTGGCATGGAGGGATGTGGTCCTCTTCCAGTTTGGCTATGGACAAGTTGTCTTGTCTCTGATGCCATACATTTGCCCAAGGTGAGCCTCATTTTTTGGAAATAGAAGTCCTGTCCAAATGTACTTGTAGTTGAGTATGAATTGTATTAATTGTGTTATGAGTTGCATTCCTGTGTTTTCCTATTCCAGGAATACCTGTGTGGTGCAGCATTAGAATGGTGAATGTTGGTATAGATGGTTTCCACATCCATGCTAGCAAGAATGGTGCAATATGGAACTGTCCGATGCTGGAAAGTTTGTTTAGAAGTTCACTTGTCTTGAAGGAACTTGGTGTTTCCTTTACTAGAGGGTTTAAATATATATATATATATTTTAACCCAGCCAGATATATTTTCTGTGAGTGTGCCAATTATTGAAATTATGGCTCTTCTAGCGTTTTCCTCTTTTGGGTTCTGTGGGGAACATATAGAAAGAGGACACTTTTGTTGGCAACAGTTAATATATACTGACTTCCAGTTTCTATGAGATCGCTTTGTAAGAAGACTCAGGATAGAGAACCCCGCCAAATGCTTGACCAGCGCTTTAGCTTGTGGCGGTTTGAACATTCATAGCAGTGGAGCTGCCGCAATTACATTCTCCAAGATCGGAACCCAGCAGTCCCTCTCGTCACAGCACTGTGGGAAGCGCTTGCTTTGAATGTACGGCACCTGGGAGGGTGACACAAGGAGCTTAATAACCAGGGCTACAGGAAGGTGAGTATCCTTTATCTTAACTAACCCTTAACCCCCCAAAAAAAATCAGGATTTGGGTCATTTCATATTTTTGATCTTTGTATAAGGGATACTCAACCTGTAATATGGCTTTAATTTATTACTTGAATATTGTGTATTGCATACAGTGTTAGCGTTGATCACCACCCCTTGTAACTGGAGCAAAAGCATTTGAATCTGCAACCTTGAGGATTGAACATATTCTACAGATAATAAAATATATTTACAGATAGAGTAAAAATGTGGTTTTCTTACTCCAGGCTCCAGAAAAATGCTGACAGCTGATAGGTAGAGACAGTAGAATCTGCACAGATGATATTAAAAAGAATTTAAATATATTTTGAATACAGATATTCTATTTTTTAATGAACGCATACATTTTTTATATTTATTTAATGTTAATATGCATGATATATATTTTTTCTTTTTTAGAGTTCTCCTTCAAGGGGACATATTGTACTCTTAAATTAGATTACATGTTAGTACTTGCCACTTCATCTTCCAGATACACTTTGCATGAATACAGAGATAAGAAGTGGCTTCGTGCCAGATCTCTGTTTATTGTGTCCATATTATTATTTTCGTAAGATTTAAAACAAAATCAATCATCAATGTCACTCTAAAAAAAAAACTTAGCTGGTGATTTTAGAGATCGTTTGATCTTAATTTAGTGTCACACCAAACTGCCTCCCTGCATATTAGAAATACAGGTTGGTTCAACAGTTTCTGTAAGTGGGATTAAACCCAGGGCTGGCCCAAAACATTGTGCTGCCTGGATCCAATACTCAAATGCTGCCACTCTCCCTCCATAGACATAAGAATACAAACACACATGCATGCACACATAGATGCAGTCACAGACACACAGTCAGACACACAGTCAGACACATACAATCACACATGCGCAAGGCCACAAATGCACACACATTCACAGACACTCATATAGACAGACAGACACACTCACATATAAAGTCACTTTCAAACACTCACAGACCCATTGACTTAAAAGAGAGAAAAAAAACTTTCATATATCTGTACTCCCCCCCCCCCCCCCCCCCCCTGATGTTTTACGTCTCCTGGCAGAGGAGGAAAAGCTCTTGTTGTCTGGTGTGCACCAGTCCCCCAACAGTTGGTGACATGGGACTGCACACTAATGCAATTTGCCACCCCAGGGCTGTGAAAATTCAATGACATCAGTAAAAGGGAGCACACAGGAGCAGTGGCGGACTGGCCAGGGTGTCAGTTTGCCCAATGACAAGTGGGACCCTGATGAACTGGGCCCCCCTTTAAACATTAGACGACAATGTGTTAAAAACAGGGCCATTTTTAACGTGGGGATAAAGGGGCAGTTGCCCCAGGCCCCTTGAGCCAGCAACAATTTCTGAAATCATTGCGCCTGTTCTTTCTGTTTCTTCATTACACTATGTGATCGGCATGCAGCATACTGTTAGACTTCCCCTGTCCTGAGCCTGTAGCATGACCGTGTGATGTCTCATGCGGAGACATACTGTGACGGAGGGACATACAGCATCCCCAATCAGCTATACAGGGTCCTCCTCATCCATATAATTATATTATTATTATTATTATACAAATCATCATAGAACACACCTGGTATACACCCCCACCCAGCCATATAATCATAATATTATTCTATAAATCAGCACACATTATGTACCAGCGGCACTGAATAATAATAACAATTTATTGTATCAGTAATGCTGTAAAATATCACTTTCTAGAATAGACAGTCACCCACCAGGCACCATAATTAAGCCTGGTCCCCTGCCTGCTCTCTTGTCCCGTTCACTGATTTCAAGATAAGGGGTAGTACTGTGATTTGTTATTGCCCAGACTGTTTAGGAGACTAGTGAATGTAAATCATGGGAATAAATAATTCTCGATTTAATCTGAATGATGGGTCAGCCTTTAGGACTCATGCCATATGGAATCATTACTGAAGTATTAATTTGAGCAGCTTGAGCCAGCTCAGGATATGTCTTGGCGAAGGTGTACAATGAATTAGATAAAGAATGTGCAGTAACATTCCACTAACTGTGTCAGATACCAATCATGTATATAAATATACAATATACACTCATGCGCTCCGCACATTACTGTGATGAATGCTGTGGATTAATTGGACCTTTTTTTTTTTCCACAAATGGGTTTTTTGAAAATGTTATTTATTGCTTAAAATAATTAAATGGTAGCCAGATAGTTGTGGTCTGTCAGGCAGACTGTCTCACTAGCTGTCATGTTCTTCTCTGAGAAAGGGCTGTCATTACCCTCTGTCTTGGAATGCAGAGAGGTGTGCTTTCAGCCAGCTTTGGATGTTTTGATGCACACACAAGAAGGAGGGTTTGGAGAGATAGGAAGGAATGTTGCTATTAGCACAGCAGTACTGCTATAAAACTTGCTATGCAGTTATTAGGAGATGGCAAGTTTTTTTGTTTTTTTTACAGAACCCTAGGTGGTACAGCCCCTTTAAAATGATGGTAGTGATAAAGGTTTCATTATGCTTTGAAGGTCCTTTATGTAGCATAATGGTCTGTATACATAGGTCTATATAGTTCTGTACATATATATATATATATATATATATATTGAGGTTGGAGACTCCAGATTACATAGGAAGCAGAGAGGGGTAACATCAGGAAGATATTCTGGGAGAAGTTTGGTTTGATAGACCTGGCTATGTTAGAGGATATATACAGGTGTCTGAATTTGGTACAAGAGACAGACAGATCTATGCATGTGTGATGCAACCCTAGCTGGTAGCTAGGCAGACCCAGGAGCTTTAAAAGGCTGGACCTGAAGTTTACAGAACCAAGTGTGTGTAAATAATGGGATTATAACACCCTGTGGACCCATTCTTCCCTTTGGCTGAGGGGATCTGGTGAGAATGAAGAAAAATATATCCCCACATGATGTTGAACTCTAGAGGTAAGTACCCACTGAGATTTTTTTTTTTTTTTTAATTAGATGTATTTGTAAGTATGATTAACACTCACTACTCACCTCAGGGGTATTACTATCTTAGAGTGAAGTAGTTCCCTGAATATTAATATAGCTAAAATGTATTTGGGTGTTGGATTCTCTTGTTTTGTAAAGTTCCAATACATACTGATAGATTGGTTATATGAACTAGCGGGATGGGCACAAAGTACCACTAAAGCCCAAAATCCAAATACATTCCATATAGTGATGTGGGTGCACATATGGGCCATTTAAGAAAGACTATTTCTTAGGGGGGCTATTAACTAAAAGTTGAATTGGGGAGAAATAGACAATTCATCTCACCATTTTAACTATACATTGTGCAGGGACAAACCTGGCAAGTTTCCCCAATGAGCAAACCCACTAGGGTCCTCCCTGCAACTTGTATGGCTCAATTTGTGAGATTAAATGTTCGTCTCACCTGCAATCTTTTGTTTGCATCCGTGATATGAATTCCTATTCAGTGCAAATTTGCTCCTCTGGTCCCTAAACACTTTTGGGTGCATTCATCTAATTTGAATCTATCGCTCTTTAAAATGTTAAGACAATTTGCTTGTAGGTTTGCAGAATTACTGAAGGTTCTTGTGGCATGTAGAAGGAGGGTCCCGTTTTCTGTGAGAGGGGTCTAATGCTCATGTGTAATGATGAACACGTTTCACGGTGTCATAGTTCATGGTGTAGATCTATGTAGAGAAGTAAAGAAAGATTTGGGGTTCATTGGTCTTTCCATGTCAGCAGTGTCTTGTCCTAAAAGCCATAACCAATGTTTTATGTTAGAATATGGTCTCCAAAGACCAGATTGTTATGATGACATAGACTGTTATTGGCTTAGTATAAAGAGGTTTTTTTATTTTTCCATTCACTTCACTATAGTTTGTATAAATGAGTTCAATTGGTGAGTGTCATGCCAGTAAATGACTCAACACTTAATTACTTAATTATGTATTTTTATGGTTCCTGTCTAATATAACCTGGTGATCAAAACTATTTGTCAGATATATATATAAAAAATGTAAATGAATGAAAGGTTGTTCATTTGGACATGGGCTGGCTTTCCAAAAAAAAAAAAAAGTTAGACAACCTTCTCAATCCCTGTTTTTACAACACATAACAAGATTAAAGGCATAATAGGTAATAACTGAAAAAGATGAATGCTAGAATTCTTTATTATTATTGGTTTTCATATTCATGCTTTCATTTTTTAGGAGACCAGTAGAGTCAAGTTGACACCTTTTATTGGTCAGTTTAGAGTGCAAGCTTTCAAGACCTTCCGGGTCTCTTCATTAGGCATGTTTATTCTGACAGCTTGCACTCTAAACCTACTCAGCCAATAAAGGTATCAACTTGACTCTGCTTGTCTCCTGTGTTTCTATAGCTTTTCTTTATTCATTTGTCTTATTCATTAGATAGTTTCCTGTTAGACAAACCATGAAATACATACTAGAATCATGTTACAGTGACAGTGGGTGTCTGAAAACTAAATCTGCACATAAAAAGAAACTCTGTCCAGATGCACAGTTTTTTCTATCTCTATATAAATCGACAAAAATATATTTTTTACTTTTTGAATGCTGAGTGACTATGAAGGATTCAAGCAAAAAGAAAGCATAACGATGTTTGTTCTTACCTCTATAACCTCAAACATATAAAAACGATGGGGGAAAAAAGATGCTTGAGCTTCTTCTATTTCTCTGGCAATAATATATTTCAACCTATCTCTGGCCATTCTTTGAGTTTAATTGGAAATAAAGGGACTGTATCACCTGAACATTGTATATACTGTGCATGGAGTGCATAACAAATTGTTGAAAATGATCTATACATTGTATTTGCAAAACTGTAAGCAAATACCTAACTGAGGAGAAAAAAAGTGTTCTAAATGTGTCTGTGGAGACTCCTGCTTATGACATCACCTGTGGCACGGTATGCAAATGAACTGCTTTTCAATGGGAAATGCGTAATTTTGTCCTTCTTATCCCTAAAAAAACAATATATCGTTTGTGTGGGTACAGCGAATGAGTAACAAGAACATCATATGAAAACGAAGAAACTGGCATCCAGGGATATATTCAAAGTTTCCAAATATGTTTTCCAAAGAGCCACAAACGAGTAACAAGTAACGAGCGCTGGACAAACAATGAAACAATTTACACGTAACAACGTTTGTCCAGAACTCGTCGCTTTTTATTCGTTTGTGGCTCTTTGGAAAAAATATTTTGATACTTTGAATATATCCCTGGATTACGGGTTTCTTCTTTTTCACATGTCTCTGCATAGCTTGGTCAGCTAATATCAGAGCACCTTGGGAGATCCTTTCACACATACCACTCACCATTGGGATTCTGAAGCCTTCTGGATCTCACTTGAGAGGGATCATTTTGCATTATCTATAGAAGAAGAATCACCAGAGAAGTGTAAAAATAGTCTCTGTTGGGAGCAACATTCCAAAAACGTCTCATCCTTAGGGCCCTGCATTATATCTTTTACAGTACAAACAGCTGGAACTTTTCCTGAAGGAGTGACACAGGTTAAAGGGCCCTGGACTCAGCATAAATTATTATATTAGGCAGTATAGTTATTATCCAACCAGCCTTTTGGTTCCCTAAGAATCATGGGACTTGTAGTTTAGTGACACCTGGTACCCATTATTTGTCTACGCCTGGGTTAAATGATGCTGTGTATCTGAACTGGTTACTAAGTGTCTGTATTGATTGGCATACATTAGTGGGCTAGCGTAATTCGTTATTAGAGAGTCCTGACACATGCAGGGAAGACTCTGAATTATCACTGTCTGATTAGGAACACATCCGTAAGTCTTTCAAATTTAAGGGAATTTTATACATCTATACCTCAGTGTGTGCATGTTAGAAACAGACGATTTGGAGGTTGGATTGAGGTAGGTGTTACCGTTTGTCATCTTTATACAAATGTAAATGGGCTGGATGCAGGGTAATCCATATACCTCTACATTATACACGTATATGCCTCTATTTACAGAGAAATATATTAAAACTTGACTGGGGATTTTGTGTGTACGTTGTATGTACATAAAATAAGGATTTGGATTTAGGCTATGCTTGTGTTATATTGGATAGTGACCCACATGTAAAATTAAATATTGGTCGACCTGTATTAGAAGCAGAGTAAAGCCAAATTTGTAAAACTGACTAATCATTTAATCTTCCTATCCTGTTTGTATAGAAGATGTCATTTGTTTTGTATGGAGGAAACTAAGCAGTAGGATGTTTGTTTAATTAAATTGAACTTGTGACTGGAAGACACACCCTCTAATGGGTCTGTCAGTTGAACGACTGAAAGATGAGCCTTGATTTTAAAAAAAAATATATATTTTAAATGATCATCTTACAGACCATTAATGGAACATCTGCACAGATGATGCTCACAGCCAGAAGTTTGAGAATGTCTTCTTGTCACATGGTTTCTTCTATACTACATACGTGATACCTGCTAAACAAAATGTTATAAAGTCATGAAATTAGTCATTGTTTTATAACAACAGTACCCACCAAATTGACCAGGAATTTAATTATCAGGAGCTAATCTTGGCAAACTAATTTAATTGCATTCTACGAAGAAGTGCGTAAAAATATAGATATGGGTGATGTGGTGGATGTGATATATTTAGACTTTGCTAAGGCATTTGATACAGTTCCACACAAAAAGCTACTGTACAAATTGATTGAAGTAGGCTTAGGGCTAAACATTTGTGTGTGGATTGGCAATTGGCAGAAATAATGCAAAGAGTGGTGGTAAATGGGAAGTTCTGAAATTGGACAGATGTGATAAGTGGAGTACCTCAGGGTTCTGCCCTGGGTCCTCTTCTTTTTAATTTGTTTATTAATGATCTCCCAGAGGGCCTAGGGAGCCACATCCTACTGTTTGCCGACACAAAATTAAGTAGTGTAATACTGTCTGAACTTGATGTGTATTCACTGCAAGAGGATTTGGACAAGTTGGTAACTGAGCAGATCAATGGAAAATGAGATAGACAAGTTTAGTAAAATATAGACAAGTGTACAATTATCCATTTTGGGTTTAATAATAAAAATGCAACATTTAGTTTAATTGGTGTTTCCTTGGAGAAGTACACTACTGAAAAAAGATTTGGGAGTAATTGTAGACAATAGACTTAGTAGTAGTGCATAGTGCTAGCTGGCTGACTCATGGGAGGAAGATTACAGGTCCATGGTAAGACCCCACCTGGAAAATGCAGTTCAATTATGTGCGCTTTTCTAAAAAAATAATAAAAAAAACCTTATGTTACTAGAGAAAGTTTTAGTAATGAAGAAAGGCTAGAAAAGATAAATTTGTAGACGCTAAATAAACGGTGTCTTAGAGGGGATATGATCTGTGTCTGCATGCCTGTTCAAAGGAAGTTTTGTGAGATTTCCTACATAAGGATGGGAGCTATTGTTTACCAAACTAGTAACTACATAATAATGGGAACTATGGTCTGCCAAGCATGGCATACTGTTGCCAGCTATTCTGCAGCAACTCTGTATCTGGCTAACTATATGTACACAGGTATGATCAGTATTATAGTATGACTGTATTTGGCTAACTATATATACACTGGTATGAGCGGTATTATAGTATGACTGAATCTGGCTAACTATATGTACACTGGTATGAGCAGTATTATAGTATGACTCTATCTGGCTAACTATATGTACACTGGTATGAGCAGTATTATAGTATGACTCTATCTGGCTAACTATATGTACACTGGTATGAGCAGTATTACAGTATGACTGTATCTGGCTAACTATATGTACACTGGTATGAGCAGTATTATAGTATGACTGTATCTGGCTAACTATATGTACACTGGTATGAGCAGTATTACAGTATGACTGGATCTGGCTAACTATATGTTCACTGGTATGAGCAGTATTATATTATGACTGGATCTGGCTAACTAGAATGATAAGAGCAATGCTTTATCTAAGGAGCTATGCTGTGTATAAGTAAGTATATACTGATCAGAGTAATGCTATACCTTCTATATATCTGGTTAGCAATACACTGATAACAGTTAGTTCCACTGTATCAGTGTTTTGGCTAATGTAATACTGATAAGACTTGCCATTGTACAAATAGCAATGTTGGCTATGGTATCTAATTGATGGATTGATTGCTTATTTTAAAGCATAGTCAAATCTTATTTACTGTTTCTATTTTGTTTTAATCTTTGTTTGATCCAGAGGATGTGTGTCATTTTATTGAAAGCTCTGTCTCTATACTGGGTGGAGACTTCTAATAATAAGGGCAGGAAATATTTACAATTGCATGTGGAAAAAAAACCCTGAGTAATAAGAAACACTAAGACAGCATGATGGAATAAATGTTACAACAAGAGCATTGTGGTGGGTGATGGAAAAGAACCTCTCTAGTTTATCATCCAGTATAAGACCTGATTTATTTTCCATAGATTGTGACATCTCATCTGTCTTCATGTAGGGATTTAATACTCTGAGAAGAGGACAGACAATGGCTGGAACCTGGCTGGTAAGTTTAAATGAATCTGTGTGTTCCATATGTTAATTTAATAGAGATAAACTATTTATAGGAGTTAAGATTACTCTGCAGATACATAAAGAAAGAATCCCAAAACATCAGCCCATAGAAAAAAAAACACGCGTGGGTGTGAGTGTAAATTTTATAGATTTGTAAGATTTAATGTAATACTCAGGATCTTTGCTATGCTGCGTTCCCCATCTTGAAGAATGGTTGTCTGATCTCTTTGCACAATGCATTTACAGGTTTAAAAGGGAAGGTTAAATAGTCATCCTCTAATATCCCAGATTTCATTATTGGACTATCTTGTAGATTTGTATATCAATATTAAAGGAGTTAACTGACTAACTATCTAATGTTAACTTTTCAAAAGTTTTTTTTTAACCCTTGAGGTCCCAAAAGATAGTTGATATTGTTCTCTAAAAAAAATATATATATATATTACATATGATATTCTTTAAATTCTAGTACCAATTACCATTAACTGCCCTTACCCAACTTAAAATGCCATCTATTGACTGGTTTGCACATTCTTACTTCAGGCAAGCTGACAACCGGAGCATTATTTTTTTATTTGTTTCCCTTATCATCATTCCTAATCTAGAAATTCGCTATGAATGTAGCTCCAAGAGTTGCCTATCTTGTTAGACCCTCTGCTAAACTGTGTGTAATGTGACATCCTTCTATTATTGATATGCACATATTCAGTGTGGGTATAGTTCACTCAACCATGAACTGAGATAAGTCAACAAACCAATTGCTCAATTCAATCAAGCCATAATAGCCATCTCACAAGTAGGGAACCAGCATAAAACATAAAATCCTGGATTTCAGGAGTTAGCGTTATACATTGGGGCACACTGTGTTAGCACTGCTATTAGTGTATGTTGATGTTTCAAGAGATAGTGTTATATATTGAGGCACACTGTGTTAGCGCTACTATTAGTGTGTGTCGATGTTTCAGGAGTTAGCGTTATATATTGGGCACACTGTGTTAGCGCCACTATTAGCGTGTGTCGATGTTTCAGGAGTTAGCGTTAAATATTGGGGCACACTGTGTAAGCGCCACTATTAGCGTGTGTCGATGTTTCAGGAGTTAGCGTTATACATTGGGGCACACTGTGTTAGCGCCACTATTAGCGTGTGTCGATGTTTCAGGAGTTAGCATTATATATTGGGGCACACTGTGTTAGCGCCACTATTAGCGTGTGTCGATGTTTCAGGAGTTAGCGTTATATATTGGGGCACACTGTGTTAGCGCTGCTATTAGCGCGTGTCGATGTTTCAGGAGTTAGCGTTATACATTGGGGCACACTGTGTTAGCGCCACTATTAGCGTGCGTCGATGTTTCAGGAGTTAGCGTTAAATATTGGGGCACACTGTGTAAGCGCCACTATTAGCGTGTGTCGATGTTTCAGGAGTTAGCGTTATACATTGGGGCACACTGTGTTAGCGCCACTATTAGCGTGTGTCGATGTTTCAGGAGTTAGCATTATATATTGGGGCACACTGTGTTAGCGCCACTATTAGCGTGTGTCGATGTTTCAGGAGTTAGCGTTATATATTGGGGCACACTGTGTTAGCGCTGCTATTAGCGCGTGTCGATGTTTCAGGAGTTAGCGTTATACATTGGGGCACACTGTGTTAGCGCCACTATTAGCGTGTGTCGATGTTTCAGGAGTTAGCGTTATATATTGGGGCACACTGTGTTAGCGCTGCTATTAGCGCGTGTCGATGTTTCAGGAGTTAGCGTTATATATTGGGGCACACTGTGTTAGCGCCACTATTAGCGCGTGTCGATGTTTCAGGAGTTAGCATTATATATTGGGGCACACTGTGTTAGCGCCACTATTAGCGCGTGTCGATGTTTCAGGAGTTAGCATTATATATTGGGGCACACTGTGTTAGCGCCACTATTAGCGTGTGTCGATGTTTCAGGAGTTAGCATTATATATTGGGGCACACTGTGTTAGCGCCACTATTAGCGTGTGTCGATGTTTCAGGAGTTAGCGTTATATATTGGGGCACACTGTGTTAGCGCTGCTATTAGCGCGTGTCGATGTTTCAGGAGTTAGCGTTATATATTGGGCACACTGTGTTAGCGCCACTATTAGCGTGTGTCGATGTTTCAGGAGTTAGCGTTAAATATTGGGGCACACTGTGTAAGCGCCACTATTAGCGTGTGTCGATGTTTCAGGAGTTAGCGTTATACATTGGGGCACACTGTGTTAGCGCCACTATTAGCGTGTGTCGATGTTTCAGGAGTTAGCATTATATATTGGGGCACACTGTGTTAGCGCCACTATTAGCGTGTGTCGATGTTTCAGGAGTTAGCGTTATATATTGGGGCACACTGTGTTAGCGCTGCTATTAGCGCGTGTCGATGTTTCAGGAGTTAGCGTTATACATTGGGGCACACTGTGTTAGCGCCACTATTAGCGTGCGTCGATGTTTCAGGAGTTAGCGTTAAATATTGGGGCACACTGTGTAAGCGCCACTATTAGCGTGTGTCGATGTTTCAGGAGTTAGCGTTATACATTGGGGCACACTGTGTTAGCGCCACTATTAGCGTGTGTCGATGTTTCAGGAGTTAGCATTATATATTGGGGCACACTGTGTTAGCGCCACTATTAGCGTGTGTCGATGTTTCAGGAGTTAGCGTTATATATTGGGGCACACTGTGTTAGCGCTGCTATTAGCGCGTGTCGATGTTTCAGGAGTTAGCGTTATACATTGGGGCACACTGTGTTAGCGCCACTATTAGCGTGTGTCGATGTTTCAGGAGTTAGCGTTATATATTGGGGCACACTGTGTTAGCGCTGCTATTAGCGCGTGTCGATGTTTCAGGAGTTAGCGTTATATATTGGGGCACACTGTGTTAGCGCCACTATTAGCGTGTGTCGATGTTTCAGGAGTTAGCATTATATATTGGGGCACACTGTGTTAGCGCCACTATTAGCGCGTGTCGATGTTTCAGGAGTTAGCATTATATATTGGGGCACACTGTGTTAGCGCCACTATTAGCGTGTGTCGATGTTTCAGGAGTTAGCGTTATATATTGGGGCACACTGTGTTAGCGCTGCTATTAGCGCGTGTCGATGTTTCAGGAGTTAGCGTTATATATTGGGGCACACTGTGTAAGCGCCACTATTAGCGCGTGTCGATGTTTCAGGAGTTAGCGTTATATATTGGGGCACACTGTGTTAGCGCTGCTATTAGCGCGTGTCGATGTTTCAGGAGTTAGCGTTATATATTGGGGCACACTGTGTAAGCGCCACTATTAGCGCGTGTCGATGTTTCAGGAGTTAGCGTTATACATTGGGGCACACTGTGTTAGCGCCACTATTAGCGTGTGTCGATGTTTCAGGAGTTAGCGTTATATATTGGGGCACACTGTGTTAGCGCCACTATTAGCGTGTGTCGATGTTTCAGGAGTTAGCGTTATATATTGGGGCACACTGTGTTAGCGCTGCTATTAGCGCGTGTCGATGTTTCAGGAGTTAGCGTTATACATTGGGGCACACTGTGTTAGCGCCACTATTAGCGTGCGTCGATGTTTCCGGAGTTAGCGTTATCTTTTCACGGAAACTGATTTGAGAAATGAACAGCAAAAATTATAGCTTCCGAGGCTGGTTGGTATCCAGCTTTGCTATAAAAGCCTGATATTTTCAATACAGTTTTATAAAACAAACTTTTATATCCTTCTATACTTAACCAGCTTCCCTGCTCCTATTCCCTTGTTTCCTCTGAACTGTAAGTTTCTTGGAGCTGTGCCCTCCTCGCTCTTTGTTCCAGTAGGTCTAAATTTAAAATGACTTATACTTTATTTCCGCCCCTGTATAGCCCTGTCACCCATTAATTGTATGCATCCCCCCCCCCCCCCCCCCCCATTGTTGCATAGTAGTTTAGGCTGAAATAAGACCTGTGTCCATCAAGTACAGCAGTGAGAGATTTAAACGGACTGCATCACTTAAATATGTTTACTGTGAATGTTGAGAATAAAAATGATTGCAAATCATCTATATATTGTGTTATCAGAATTGCAAGCAGACGACTACATTAGGAGGAAAGATTTGTTTCAAATGTTGTCTGTGGAGTCTCCAGTTTATTACATCACCTGTGGCTTAATATGCAAATGACACATTTCCCCTTGAAAATAAATTAATTTACATATTAGGCCACCGGTGATGTCATGAACATGAGACCCAGTAGTGTATCTTCCAGAAGGCAAACAAGGCACTCGCCTAGGGCGGCACTTTGACAGAGGGCAGCACTTTGACAAGAGGGTGTTAAAGCACACTTCTGGTGGTTCAAACATTTTCGCTCCCTCCCCCCACTGTTTAGCAAGCTTTAGCTCCTTCCAATTAAATCGGTGTGATGGGGGCATGTAAGGAACGTGGTGGGGGTATGTATGGAGGGTGATGGTGGCATGTAATGGGGGTGATGGGGCATTTAGTGTGTGTGCAGTGTGGGTGATGGGGCATGTCGTGGGTGTGCAACGTGGGTGGTGGAGTGCCCGAATTTTGTCTGCCTAGGGCAGCACAAAACCAAGATACACCACTGATGAGACCCCAGATACAGATTTAAACCTTTCTCCTAATTTAGGCATTTACTTGCAATTTTGCTAACACAATGTGTATATCATTTGCAATAATTTATTGTTCTCGACATTCGCAGTAAAAACAATGTGTAGCAGATACCGTTCCCTTTAAGACTAGATGTGTACAAAGTCTCTAAATCCATATTTTCTTTTCTAACCAGTGCTTGCAATGCTGATGTGAAGTGTGTGGGACTGGAGTACAATGTAAGACCAATCCCGGTTTTGCAGTGATGGAATATATTAAAGAGGAAGATGTTGACGGCAACCTTACGAACTGTACCATTGACCACACAATACACCAGACACTGTTCCCCGTGGTGTATGTCACTGTACTTGCCCTTGGTTTACCTGCAAACTGCTTGTCTCTGTACTATGGCTATTTACAAATTAAAGCCAAGAATGAGCTTGGCATATATATGTGCAATTTAACAGTGGCCGACCTTCTCTATATCATCTCTCTTCCCTTCTGGCTGCAGTATGTACTACAGCATGATAACTGGACTTACAATGAAGTCATGTGCAGGATCTGTGGCATCCTTCTGTATGAGAACATATACATCAGTATTGGGTTTCTTTGCTGCATCTCAGTTGACCGGTATTTAGCCTTAGTCCATCCTTTCCGATTCTTTCAGCTGAGGACTATGAAGGCTTCGCTTATTGTTAGTGCAGTGATTTGGATGAAGGAAATACTGACTAGCTATTTTTTCTTCAAGCATGGAGAGTTCAGCAAAGATCCAGATAGCCACATTGTATGCTTTGAACATTATCCAATGAAAACCTGGGAACACAGTATAAATTACTATCGCTTCGTCTCTGGGTTCCTTCTCCCCATCTTTTTGCTCCTTTTTTCCTACTGTCATATTTTTAAAGTTGTTCAAAAGAGCCAAGGCGCCCAAACAAAGAAAAAACTCCAAATCAAACACTTGGTTCTTAGCACAATCCTTATCTTTGTAATCTGCTTTGGACCATACCATGTGCTGGTGGTTATTCGAAGTATATTTGAGAAGGATTGTTTGTTTGCTGCTAGAATATTTAATGTATACCATTTTGCTCTGATCCTAACCAGCTTCAACTGTGTGGCTGACCCAGTATTGTATTGTTTTTCCAATGAGAACGCTTTCAAAGACTTTTTGAGATTTAAAGATTATTGCTTCAAGTTCTGGAGCTGCCAGAAGACTACGAAGGCAAGCTATGAAATAACTTGCGTAGAGACAAACCACGAAGACAGCTGCAGATCAAAACACGCATCTCCCAAAAGTGAAACTTCGGTGCTGTTTAAACATAAAGTTTCGGTGATTGAATCATCAGGAAATGGAGCAGATTAAATGTCCAATTTGATGCCCTCGTCATAAAAGGTGACTGGGAACATTACTACAGCCAGGGCAGCATTATGCAAAGGTCAATGGGGGCATTTGCAGGACCCAATGGGGAGGCCCACAGCCTGATTTATCTTCAACCGACAAGATACCCAACTAGACAAAATAGTTTGTGTAGGAGTAGAACCAGGTAGAAAATCAAGGAAAAGGAGGGAAGAGAAGCAGTTTGTGTTTCATATGTGTGTAATATTGAAATATGGGTGGGATTGAGATTATGTGGAGCCCACTATTTATTGATTTGCCCAGGACCCAGTTGCTCCTTTAATCAGCCGTGACTGCTGCTTTATCTGTTTTTTTTTTTGTTTCATTTTTTGCATTGAGCAGAAACTGCATTTTTTTTTACCCATTCTAGAAAAAAAATATATTCCTTGTTGTTCTGTTTTTCTAAAAGATTTCAATAAAAGTAGAGTCTTACTTTTTTTTTTTTTTTTAGCATTTAACATATAAACAAATTTGATTCAGTTATAAAATATACATCTGGATGATAACATTTTAAGGCGAGCTATGGAGAGGGTCCCACGGATTTGCGTATTACGGTTTGTTACTAAATGTGGCCGGGGGTGAAGATGTAGCTTGGGGGGTGGGGGGGGGGGGGTATTAGATTTCATCTATGTGTCAATGTTGAAGGTTTATCTTTTTTAAGATTTATAGTTTTCATACCACAATTCCCAGATCTCTTTATAGGTTTGTAGGTTATCCTCATTAAAGAATGATGCTTTTTCCATAGAACCCTGGTACTTTATCTTTCTAATTGGTGTATGTAACACTCAACTAGCATTAATCCCTGGGTGTGCAACATTAGCAGTGAGGATTGAGACAAGGGGATAAAGGATCTTTTTTTTTTTGTATAATCTTGGACAAGCTACTTGCTGAACTGAGGTGCTTTTAAAATCCAGTTATTAATTTCTTGCCAGCCTTCTACATGCCAACAAAAAAGCACATATTTGCTTCAGATCAATGTTCTCAGCCACATATGGATGTGTTTAACACTTTCTTTTGCAGAGTTGGCCATTAGTGGAGGCAACCAGTACAAATGTAAAGAATACAACATTACAATACAATATTAACATTTGTTCTACTTAATATATTTTTCTTGGTCAAAACTTGTCAGAAAAATCATTCAAATGTAAATGACTACTGTATCAGCATTTGTTGTTACCTAGCAACACGAAGCTTGGGTCTAATCAGAAACCTCTATTTTGATTATGCTGGTTCTGTTTTACACATTTTGTTTAGATGATTCTATTCTGTCTATAGGTTACCTTCTGGTGTCAAGTACTCTGAGTAAAACTTCAATAAAAGTAAAGCCATAAAAGGAAATCGAACTGTAGTTTTGAGAAGAGATAAACCAAAAATGGATGCTAAGATCAGTTAGCAGGCAAGCACAAAATAGATGACAATATGAACAAGACAACTAGGGTTGCAACTTAGTCTTCAAAAAAATACCAGCCATGCTATGGCCTACATAGACTTAACAATAACCTCAAACTTTTTTTTTTTACTGGCCTACAGCACTAAATGGTTCTGTCAAATGTTTCCTTTCTAAACTCATATAGTACGTTTTAACAGTGATTAAACTGATTAAGAGAACGTTTTCAGGCAGGAGAGCTGCTTTAAATGCACAATTATTATTATTTTTCCAAAATAAAGTTTCAGATCGCTTTGTCATCGGTTCATTTCTCAAGAGGACCGATTTATAAAGGAAAAAAAACCCAACACAATGGGGGTTATTTATAAAGACTCAACAACACAAAAAAAAGGTGCAAAAAACTAGGTCAGGTGCAACGGTGAATCCACCTTATTTTAAATTGGACACATTTCTTTGTACATTGGTTGCGCTGGTGCTAAACGTAACACCGAATTGCATTGGTTAGGAGTTAGCATCGTACACTGGCGCAGGTGGTGACAACACAACTGTTTGGCGCCATTTCCTGTTATAACTAGTCCCCAGTGAATAGTTGCTCATCCAAACAGTTGGCTATAATAGCATTTATTAGTTCCATGTTCCGATATGAGCTTGTCATCAGAAGTTCTTCTGTTTCCATTGCAACAGATTTCTTTTTGATACTTAAAATGCATAATTTATAATTAAATAAACATATCTTTTTTTTTTTTTCCAAGAAAATGCATTTCTAGCTATAATTGTGGTTAAGACAAGTTAGTCTGTCATCTTCCTGGCAGTGAAAATGGATAGAATTTATTCTTGTCTGAGAATAAGAATAAAGGTTAATTATATAGCTTACGGCTAATTATTACCTCAATCCCCTTTGGTGTAAACCCTATGTACGAGTGTGCGATTAGAGTTAACCCTAACCCCTACCCTCACTCTAACGCTAACCCTCAGACTTTGCCGAGACGCTCGCTACTGTGCATTTTCTCCGAGATATCAAATCACTGATTTGAGTGATCGTATGCATGCGCATTTGATGCCTAAGATCTGGATTCTCGAGGAAATCTCAGAACACCGGCATCAGTGAGAGGCAAAGTCAGTGAAGGAGAGATTGCACTTGCGTTGTTTAAGTACAGACACATACCTAGTTCTCCATCCCATGTTTTGAAGCTGTGCGTGTGACCCTGACCTGGACTCTTGTGGATATCCTTACCTTGATCAGTGTGGTGCCATTCAGGTATCATTCATTCTGCTTCTGCATACCGCTATTCTGACTTTACCATTGGTTGTTTGCAAATACTTTGTTGTGTGGATTATAAATTTCTACTTCTGCCAAATATCCGCAGCAGAGCCTTCCATCTTGCATATTGCTTACATACTTGTGGGCCTCAATTATTCTACCAACTGCAAAGTCTCCTTGTGTACTGTATGAAGTATATATATTGCTGAGAATTCCTCATCTTATCCCTATGGGTTGCTACTAGTGTTGAGCGAACCCGAACCGCACTGTTCGGGTTCATACCAAACTTTACGGTTTTTGGACCCCGGACCCGAACACAGACATCTCACTTTATGTCCGAGTTGGAGTTCAGGGTTCGGCGATTACATTGTATGTAATGCTATGGGCTTTCTATAAACCGAAATAGAGTCCCCATTCATAAGAAATTCTTATGAATGGGGACTCTATTTCGGTTTATAGAAAGCCAATAGCATTACATGTATTCCATAAGCCGAAAGTCTATAAACCGAAAGACATTCGGTTTATAGACTTTCTTTTTATAGAATAGCAATAGCATTACATGTATTCTATAAAATGAAAGTCTATAAACCGAATGTCTTTCGTTTTATAGACTTTCGGTTTATGGAATACATGTAATGCTATTGCTATTCTATAAACTGAAATAGAGTCCCCATTCATAAGAATAGGTCAATTGACCTATTCATATGAATGGGGACACTCAGCCACATTTTACTTCATTTTGCAGCCCTCTAGCCCTTTCCAGGACTTTTTTAGAGGCATTTCAGTGGCCAAAAGTTCGGGTCCCCATTGACTTCAATGGGGTTCGGGGTCAAGTTCTCTGTAATAGTGCATATTGTCTGCGTATTGTCTGCTCCCTGTGAACCCTCACACACACACACACACATATATATACTCTCATACACATATATTTATTATATATATACTCACGCACACACCAGGGCCGTGTTTCCTATTGATTGGACCCTGGGCAAGTATTAGCTCAAAATGTGTATATATGGCTGCAATATGTTAACCGTCTTACTATGCAATGCTGCAATACAACTACTCATTACCTAAATTATACCTGGATATTAGAGAGCACTTACATATGTTCATATATATTTATAAATATCTATAAACGTGTCTCCGTCTCTCTCTCCGTCTCTCTCTCCGTCTCTCTCTCCGTCTCTCTCTCCGTCTCTCTCTCCGTCTCTCTCTCCGTCTCTCTCTCCGTCTCTCTCTCCGTCTCTCTCTCCGTCTCTCTCTCCGTCTCTCTCTCCGTCTCTCTCTCCGTCTCTCTCTCCGTCTCTCTCTCTCTCTCTCTCCGTCTCTCTCTCTCTCTCTCTCTCTCTCTCTCTCTCTCTCTCTCTCTCTCTCTCTCTCTCTCTCTCTCTCTCTCTCTCTCTCTCTCTCTCTCTCTCTCTCTCTCTCTCTCTCTCTCTCTCTCTCTCTCTCTCTCTCTCTCTCTCTCTCTCTCTCTCTCTCTCTCTCTCTCTCTCTCTCTCTCTCTCTCTCTCTCTCTCTCTCTCTCTCTCTCTCTCTCTCTCTCTCTCTCCCTCTCTTGTTTTTATTCCCTTTTTCTGCACCCACATTGCACCTAAAGGACTTAACACAGTAGCCACAGCACTTGTCATGGACCTATATTGCACCCACAGCACCTGGCTTGCGCTCATACTGCACCCACACAATTTGGCATGGCACAGTGTCAATTTGTCCCACAGAACTGCCCCTGCAGAACAAGCCACGTTGTCAATTTCCCCCATAGTACATGTTATTTTGCCCCACAGAACATGACACAGCATCACTTTGCAATTAAAATAAGCCCCTATCAGGTACCAATTAACATGCCACAGTCACTTTGTCATTAATATATGCAACAACCAATTTGCCTATTAAAATATGGCACTGTTTGTCTATTAAATATTCCAGTTTTCCCATTAATATGCCACAGACAATTTGCCCATTAATATGCCAGTATTATTGTGCCATTAAGATGCTA
This sequence comes from Pelodytes ibericus, assembly GCA_036172795.1. Classification (NCBI taxonomy): domain Eukaryota; kingdom Metazoa; phylum Chordata; class Amphibia; order Anura; family Pelodytidae; genus Pelodytes; species Pelodytes ibericus. The sequence goes on along the minus strand of CM069868.1, from coordinate 34,123,104 downwards.
GTATTATTGTGCCGTTAAGAGGCCACAGCCAATTTGCCCATTAAGATGCAAGTATTATTTTGCCGTTAAGATGCCACAGCCAATTTGACCATTAAGATCCCAGTATTATTTTGCCATTCAGATGCCAGTTTTAGTGTGCCATTAATATGCCAGTATTATTTTGCCATTCAGATGCCAGTATTAGTGTGAAATAACACACACATATATATATATATATACTCACACATGCACATATATATACTCACACACGCCCATATATATACTGACACAATACTCCAGTATTTGTATACTCTGTATCCCTTAAAAAAAATCAATAAAAAATGATTAAAAAAATAAATATATATATATATAAATACACACACATATATACTCACACACATGCATGCAAATATATATACTTACACAAACGTATATATACACACACGCCAGATATACTCACACACGCACATACATATTTATTTATATATATATATATATATATATATATATATATATATATATATATATATACTCACACACACACATATATATATACACACACATATATATATACTCACACACACACACACATATATATATATATATATATTATATACACACGGACATATATATACTTACACACACAAGTCTATA
>CM069868.1:34097471-34104971 GCA_036172795.1 Pelodytes ibericus | reverse complement strand
TAACACTGAAGATATCACTGACACGTTTGGGCACAAAGATGGCACTGGGAAGCTGTTTTGGGACAAAGATGAGAGTAATAATCTCTTTGGGGACATAGATGGCAGTGATAAGCTGTTTGTAGACAATTATGTCTGTTATATGCTGTTTGGAGATAGAGACGGCACAGACAAGCTGTTTGGGGACAAATATGACCATGCCAATATGTTTGGTGACAACTATGGCAATAGGAATCTGTTTGGGGACAAATATGGAAGTACAATTATGTTTGGGGACAGATACGGCAGTGGGTAGCTGTTTGGGGACAGAGATGCCACCACAACCTCCAACAGGACAACAGCCCCAGTTCCACAGCATCACCGAAGTGATAATGATTATGCAACAAACATGGGTGAAAGTGGAGATTATGGATGCAAGAAAAGTAAACCATGGAGCAAAGTTCTTTAAACAGAGTTAAGACTCCGTTTAAAGAAAACCAATATCATGTCCTTGCTGACATTCACTTTTGAAACCCTGCTCGAGAACGGACTTTTCTAAGTATTATATTTACATTTGTACATACGAACCATTATCACTTAATCTTGTGAACCTAAATACAGACTGGTCACTTCACCCATATCGTATAATGAACAGATTGTAAGTAGTTACTTCACAACTAGGTATAAAGAGCAATTCTTTGGAAACAAATCTCTAAGGGTAGAGCAATCAGCAAGAATACTTCACTAGTGACTGCTTCAGTCTTGCCCCATAATTGCACTTGATGCATGATCTCCATTGTATGTAAAAAGAAAATGCAGATATAACAAGACAGAGGGTTACCTTATCCACAGTAGGAAGAGCACTCTTCCAAACTTTTGCCTCTAAAGTCCTGGGGTATCCGATGGCCTTCCTCAAATAACGCTCGTGGACTTCACAGGTAGATAGGAGGTACAAAGCACAAGACACAGCATAACCCCCCCAGTTAGACACACCTGGAGGAGATTATATATGTTAGAATATTTATAATATTGTTATGAGACATTGCTTGGTTCCATAGTCCTGTTTCCTAACTCCATGCTGACAGGATGAAATAAGTAAAAATACAAAAGCACCCAGGACTTACCCCAGTAGTCAGATTACACTCACAGAACTTGCCCCAGTACCCAGGACGTACACCCCAGAAGAAAGATTGCACACACAGAACTTGCCCCAACAGTTAGATTGCACTGACAGGACTTGCTCCAACAGTTAGATTGCACTCACAGGACTTGCCCAGCACCCAACCAGGACTTCTAACAGTCACTGGTGCATACAGGAGGGATAAGATGCCAGATTTGACAGTATGTCAATACGACATCATATCTGCAGGCCACAAGAGGGCACTGTCGCGGCCACATCCTTAAAGCACCCTCCTGCCGTATCCTATTAATCCGGCCCTTTTGGCCAAGGACCCTGGGCTGCACCCCCTTAAGTCATCTGGCCCTGCTGTGTGGCAACCATATCCTCACCTGCTATAACTGCGAAGTCTGCAGCCACATCACAGGCAATGGTATCTCCATTTGTAATGTACTTCTTCACGGCTTCTTTTACTTTGCCCATCCCAAGCTCATTCCCACCATCACCGATGCCTTTTCAAAAAAATAGGAAAATATTTAGGCCTCTCAGGATCAAGTGAAGATAAATCATATGAGAAAGAAATGTACACATGCTGCACATTTTGGATGCTACACATGGATGTACTTCCCAAGAGAGACTGCCCATGTATGTAATATCCCTGTATGAGGGTAATGTACACATTCTTACACTTTGTTTTCCTGACTTACCAGTTGTAGTGATACCCCGAATATGTTGAGCAGCAAGGAAGAGGTTATCAATGGGATCTACCAGGTGTTTGATGTTTATCTTCCTAGCATTATAGTAGTTTCCATCTCCTGCCCGTCCTGTACGTTCGATAGCGACCAGGTGATCAAACCTTTATAGTTTCATAAAAAATAAAGGGATTTATTCACCAAGGTACTGACAAAGTGAGTTGTAACATCCAGGCCAAAATAGTCGACTTGCGAGATGTAAGTTTTCAAACTGGGTGACAGTTTCCAGCAATTCACTGCTTAGCAAATAACCTCTGTGATGATTCTTGTGAGGTTCACTCTGGGCTAAAGAGTGACTGTGACAGTGAAATAAATCACGAATTCCAACTGAAGTACTTAAAGGGCAAAGACAAAAAAATAAGATTAAAAGGACACTAAACTTCACTTTTTTACTTGTGCTTCTAATATAGATTCTAGTATAGAAGCACAAGTGAAAGGTTAGTTGTCCCTAGTGTGAGGATAAACTGGCGTGTACTTCTGATAGTACATGTCAGTTTATCCTCCATCTGCCATGCTTCCAGACAGCAACTGACTCTACTGCTAGCACAGAGAGAGAGCCTAGTTTTTGCATTTGATCAGCAGGGGGGGACCCTAATTAGCCCCCCCCCCCCCTCTGATCCCATGCAACCACGAGGCTCTCTGTGCTTGAAGCAAGCGGTGCAAGTCCCTGCTCTGATTGGCTATCTGCGCTGACACTGCAAACTCTCAGATGTGAGACACAGCACAGAGTAAACCAGCGTGTATCTATTAATATACACATCGGTTTACACCAGACCAGCAGGACATATTTTTTAACCCATGCATCCTTCAAGGGAGCAAGGGTTAAAATACCATTTAGGTGACCTTTGAATACATAATGTTTAGGCATTACGTGTAGGCACAGCCCTCTGTGCTCTGTTTAGCTCTGTCAGGGGGCTGCCATCTTGGGCCAGATGAATGATCCTTCTGACCCAAATTTCTAAACATCATGTCTGCAGAATGATAGAGCTATAACAGCATAGAGTACTTCATTTGTATTCTTTCATTAAAGCATATCTAGTTTGTTCTCACCTCCTCCTCCTCTGTTCTCTTCCCCTCCTACCCCTATCTCTGTTCTCACCTCCTCCTCCTCTGTTCTCTTCCCCTCCTACCCCCATCTCTGTTCTCACCTCCTCCTCCTCTGTTCTCTTCCCCTCCTACCCCCATCTCTGTTCTCACCTCCTCCTCCTCTGTTCTCTTCCCCTCCTTCCTCCATCTCTGTTCTCACCTCCTCCTCCTCTGTTCTCTTCCCCTCCTACCCCCATCTCTGTTCTCACCTCCTCCTCCTCTGTTCTCTTCCCCTCCTACCCCCATCTCTGTTCTCACCTCCTCCTCCTCTGTTCTCTTCCCCTCCTACCCCCATCTCTGTTCTCACCTCCTCCTCCTCTGTTCTCTCCCCCTCCTTCCTCCATCTCTGTTCTCACCTCCTCCTCCTCTGATCTCTTCCCTTCCTTCCCCTATCTCTGTTCTCACCTCCTCCTCCTCTGATCTCTTCCCTTCCTTCCCCTATCTCTGTTCTCTCCCACTCCTATCCCCATCTCTGTTCTCTCCCCCTCCTTCCTCCATCTCTGTTCTCACCTCCTCCTCCTCTGATCTCTTCCCTTCCTTCCCCTATCTCTGTTCTCTCCCCCTCCTATCCCCATCTCTGTTCTCTCCCCCTCCTACCCCCATCTCTGTTCCTACTGAAAGGGACCAATTCGTCTTAGGTTTCTATCAGCAGTCTCTGGTATACGGCAATGTATCACTCTGATTTGGATTCACGTGGTGGGAGTTGGAAACACATCAGCGAACGCGTTCGGAGAGTAACTCAAGTCTGACACAGAGGTCGTTCGTTAAGTAACTCTAAAGTTTATTGTAAAGACAAGCACTTACATAGAAGTAACAAGGCGTTGGCTGGCGTAACATAATTGGGGGACAAAGAAAAGGGGAGTGGACATAGAATACATACATGTTACAAATAGTTATATAATTAACTAACAGTAATATATCTATGGTTCTACTAAGAAATACAAAACTCCAGAGATGCAGACACAGGATATGACCCCTAGGTCATTTCTCCTATACATCTTTTTCTCTAACCTAGGCTTGACACATAGAAACTCTAACCTAGGTTTATTACATAGAAAGGAGACTGACTGTCTATGTGTGTAGTTTATGTGAGAGACACAGACAAAGAATGTGCTCCCTCCAATAGGGGAGGGGGGTTTAACCCTTCCCTGAAGTTAACTCTTCCGATGCTGAATTAACTCATGTTATGTGTTAACACAATAAATATAAATTTACCCTAACACCTACTGCAGAACTGTCCTTGGCATTCCTGGACACGCGGTAACCCTGGCAAGGGGGGTGGGGAGGCAACAAGGGGGGGCAAATAATAACATGGGGGGGCAATTGATCCCCTGTAGGGATGCCTATTTTCACATCTCATGATCCTGGGTCTCTTTCCTGTCCTGTCTAATTGCCTTACAACCATCATTCTTTTGTAATGATGTTCTAAGATGCATTCTGTTACTAACCTGGGAGTTGACATTTTTCCATTTTCACACAAAAAATTCACAGCAGACTCTGGAGACTCTTCTTTGTAACATAGGAGAGCCACTGGTGATTGTATTACTCCTGGGGGGGAAAACAAAATAGAAATATACATCATAGAAACATAGAATGTATAGGCAGATAAGAACCATTCGGTCCATCTAGTCTGCCCACATTTTTCTAAATACTTTGTTTTACTCTCTAGCATTATCTTATATCTAGGATAGCCATGTGCACATCACACGCATGCTTAAACTCCTTCATTGTGTTTAGCTCTACCACTTCTGCTGGAAGGCTATCCCATGCACCCACTGCACTCTCAGCAAAGTAATACTTCCTGATATTACTTTTAAATCATTGCCCCTCTAATTTAAGACTATGTCTTCGATCCATATTGTTTAGAGGTCTGTTAAAATAGTTTAATAATAATGATATATTTCACCCAGCTGTACAGTATAGCCTGGGTAACAAAAACAGTAGAAAGTTCCATCTACACCATCAGACATACTATGAGTTCGTTGTGTGTTATACAATTGTTCTAATTGCCCCATCATGAGATGCTTCTAACAGATATATAGACACAATTAATTGTCTAGATAGACAAGAATATTCCATAATCCAAGTGAAACCATGAATTAGAATAAATGGGAATAGGATATTTATAAACTTGGGGGGAAAGTGTTGGTTTATGTCTAATATTTATTTTGAGTAGAATGATTGGTACATAATGTACAGACTATTTTAAAAACATGTGCTTTTTTTTGTATATGAAGGTATGTCCTTTAGCAGCAAAAAGTAATTTTTTTCTCTAATAATCACTAAAGGGAACTGTTGGTCAAATTACATTTCATTGTCTAATCCTTATATTACTTATGGTAAAAAGTATAGTACTCTGTTAGCCATGGAAAAACGGTAAACAAGTTTAGTTTGAATTACAATATTTATTGGCTAACTGAAAGTTTGATTGCAAGCTTTCAAAGCCAAGTCACTATGTCCCTTCCGCAGGCATTAATAATACCGCTAAAACAAAAAGGGGAGAATTACAAACCACAGTTCTGCTTTTAAAATTGGGCAAAATAAACACAAGGTTATTAAAGAATTTGCCCAGCAGTAAACTAAGCAATCTTATAGAGACCTAATAGATCCATTCTGGTCAGTCAGAGCATCTTTGATAAGTCCACTCCCTGGTTAAAGGGGCCATAAAATCCTTAGACACAGGCCAGATCCATGAAGGTGTCAAATGTTTGCAGTTTGAAATAAGTCCACTGCAGCAATCCAGGGCTGTAGAATGATTAATAATTTGTAGTAATCTCTAGTAAGGCCAGTGATTAACCCCTTTATGATGCTAGGGTGGCATATCATGACCAGCGTTTAACAGCTCATGGCTGCTCTCCGGGCGCTGAGAGCCGTGCCCGAACTTCCAGGTTCAGGCACTCCTCAGTGACATCACGGGAGGCCTCGCGATTTCTTGCCAGGGACGCACGCGATCTAGTAAGACCCTGATTTGGTCTCTGCCATTGTGGCGTTTTGGTACTTGCGTCGTCTGGGACGGAAGCACTATGCGTCACGAAGGGGTTAAGGTATACAAAAAGGCTCACCAATTTAATCTACCATATTTTCCTCTCCCTTTGGGTGTGGGACTGATCAAAGATGCTCTGAATGAACAGAATGAATCTATGAGATCTCTTGAATACGGTTTATTTTGCCTGATTTTAAAAGCTGTGAACGGTGTTTTGCAATTGGTAAATTTAGTTTTAGTGTCATCAACACCTAGGGAAGGGTCCTAGCAACTTGGTCTTGAAAGCTTGCAAACAAACTCTCAGCTAAGCCAATAAATGGTATCTATTTTCTAACACCTGGCTCCTTGTGTCAATTGGTTGAGTGACAGTAAAGATGGGCGGGTGTCTGCGCATGCATGCATAATATTGCCCATGTGCTCTCAAACTAATAGCAGCTGCCAGGGTTTGCAAACACAAATTAAGCTGGCAGGTCATCAAAGCAAATAGTGTAGGCTTAGCCAGTTAGTTTCCCAGAGGTACACTCTGCTTAGTTAACATGGCCTAATCAAGGACCTATTGTAATTTATTATAATAAGCAGTAGAAATTAAAAAAGTGGCATTACCATTCCTTTTAAACACACAAAGAAATCAAGCCATTCAGTATACCCTAATTTGTATAGGGAGTTTAACTGTATATGTTCTCTCCAGAACCATGAACCTTAGAAACATGTGTGCAGAGAGAAATTGTGCGTCAAAGTTCTAAAAGCTTTGTTTTTTAGACTTGTTTTAGAGCAATGACATTTCTAGGTCAAGGCATGAAATAATAATTCATCAATAAAAAGGTACCTTGTTGTACAGCACTGGTTAGAATTTTCTTGTTAAGATCAATGGCTCGCTCATCCCCTACAATGGCAACCTTTTTCCCCAGAGCCTGCAACATGGCCGCCATGGCGATCGCACCAGGTGGTCCATCTGTTTCCTCTGGTGGACTATTTTGAAAGTGTGTGGGGAATCCCGTGGTTATAAGTACAGATTTGGCATGAGACAAAGACAGACTGCACTTTAGGAGTTCATCCTTAAGAAGAAGATGTTTTATCCCTCGGTCACCTGGAAGTAAGTTGCATTATTAATATTGCATTATTGTTTGTGCTAGTGTCTGCAAAGCACCACATAGTGTGCACAATTTAGTAAATTAGGCCTTTAAAGCAGATCTGAGAAAATAGCCTTTGTGTTGTATAATATTTAGCTTTTAGGACATTTTTACTAGTAGTACATGCCGTCATGCTCTTTGTACAAAGCATAACACACAATATTGTATGGCCTTGGAGTGTGATAGAGGGTGATGGCCTTGAGATTTAGCAGTCTCACTTAGACTTCCAAAGAAAAGCAAATCACTTTTGAATGGTGCTGCCTTTTATTCAAAAAGAAGTGGGCTTCTGACTTATTTAAATGTGTTTGGGGCGATTAATCTCTCTTTAACCTGTTTATAACATTGGATGTGCCACTTCCTGGGGAATTGCCAACATTGGACGTGCATGGCATGTTCTGCGGATCCGATCGCGGTTTGCCTCGCGAGTCTCTCCCTTCCTCACAGCAATTGTGGGGT